>VXBL01000733.1:72608-168854 GCA_013400195.1 Aramus guarauna | reverse complement strand
AAAAAAAAAAAGAGGGTTTACACAGCTTGTGGAAAATTGTTCTCCAGGAAATTAAATCTCTGTAACACCTTCATCCTATTAGCCTATTTGCCAATTACTTCCCTCCCCATGATTACAAAGCGCTCAGAGAAACGAACCAAGCTGGAAAAAAGACATGTGCCTGCTATATGTGATAGCCCATCATTTCCCTGCTCATGACGAGCCGAAGCCCTCGTGTTTTAAGAACCATCCCTTTTTTTTGTTTTGGCTTGGTTTGGTTTGGTTTGGTTTGGTTTCATTAATGCTGCCTGCTAGGACAGTCAACTGTCAAGAGTGCTAAATCATCTCTGCTCTCTGGTGCTGCAGATGGACAAGGGGCACCAGCGGGATGATGTTCTCCGTCCTACCCCAGGACACCCAGGGCTGCCAGGAAGGCTCTGCACATCAGTCTTCCCATGTCGGAGGCACTCCTTTCTCCACAGCAAAAGCAAAAGGGTCCCAAGCAATCCAATCATCCCTTAAAAACCATCAATTTCAATTAATATCTCTGGTGTCAACAAAAGTAGCACCATACTCACATCTAGGGATTACAGATTCAGTGCTGAGCAACTCAGCTGAAACCAGCAATGCCACAACAGAAGCTCAAAGAGCCTTAAGAGACACTTCAGGTAGACGATGCACCTTTGAAGTCCCATCCTAAATGGCCCCGTAAGGATGCATACATTGAACCCCTCAGGATATGACCAGAATCAGTCAACAGCAGAAAAAAATGGCAATATGGGACCTGCGATCCCAGTGTACCTTTGCTGGATTTGGCTCTAGCAGTCAGCATCTCAGCCACCCACGTCAATGTCCATAGGAAAAAAAACAGTTTCAGAAAAAAATAAGCCAGCTGTGTTATTGTCTTGATCACTCTCTGTCTTCAGAAAACTGGTGCTCCAAAGTATTACTTTAGGACTATTTACTCCTAAGTGCTGGCTTTTGATTTCATTTGCCCCAGAATTTCTTTTGCTGCCCTAGGAAAGGCGGCTCTGGTCACTGAGCGCATCCAGAGCTGTCGTGTGGTTATCTGCTGGAGAGAATCATGTCTCGTTAACCTTTCTCTCTTTTTTTTCCCCTTTTTTTCCCTTTTATTAAGCTCCTTCACAGGGCTCATTGGAAAAGCCTACTAGTGATAATGAAGCATGTAAATTGCCTTAGCTACCAAAATAAAACAGCTCTTTGAATATGCACGATATGCAACCTTAGGAGCAGTTTTGAAGGACATGAGGACAGCTGTAACTACTGTGGCTGCTAGAAAAGAAAAAAAAAGTGTGAAAATGTATATTCACCATGTAACGGTGTATCAAAATCTGCCAGAACACCAAGGAGCAGGAGCATTTGCTAGCAAACCCTCTCAGGAATGAACAGCTCTGCGAAATGATTGAAGGTATTAATCTTTCATCCTTCTGTCTGCTAGCCTGAACCCCAGGTTAGCAGCGACAGCAAACATGGATCTCATACGGCGTAGGTAGTAGCATCAGCACAGACCTAAGCTGAAAGGGCATGGAAGAAATACTGTTCTTTCCGCAGGCTACCCTGCCATGCCAAATTTTCAAGCGGAAGCATGGTAAACATTTGCTCTGCATTGATGGCATGGGCCCATGTATGGGAGAGAAATTCTGTGAGCTGAGGTGTCCTTTTCCTTTTGAACATAAAATTCCTTTCAAATATAAATCCAAGAACAGAAGGACATGGTAGACGCATAAGAAATCCCTCCAACCTGCACCCAGATACACTAAACTTCCATGTGTTTTCTTAACTGATGCCTTTGTCACTCATTTCTGGGAACATGACCTGCCATCCCCATTTCAAACACTTCAAGAAATGATTTTACCAGAAAATCTTTCACAAGACCTCACGCTACTCTGTGCGGCTTTCCCCTCCCGTGCCCCCTCCCCAGTCTCTCTCCAGTACCCGATCAGCCCACCAGCTGCAATTCCCAGACCCTCAAACCAGATTGTTTCATCTTTGCTACACCTCAGTTTAAAAAAGTCATCTTGAGGTATCTCTATCAATGTGGTACCCTCAGCAATTAATACCTCTCAGCATTTGGATGTGAGCATAACGGTATCAAAGTTATAGCAATGGGGTTTCTTCCTCCAGTGCACAGCTCTACACAGCCACCCACAGAAGCCTCTGCAAACAGGCTAAACCTAAAACTCTAAAAGCTGCCATTAACCTGATGTCCCAACTGCTCACCTGGCACAAGCAGATTCATAACTCTCCCTTGGGCTGCTAAAGCAGGTTATTTAATGATGTGGGGTTTTTCTTCTGTTTCCTCTGCAGGTTTGGAGGCTATGTCAGGCTCTCAAGGCTCCACTGCTTGCTTGGATGAGCCACAGGGGCAGGCAGCGTCAGGATCATTCGAGCAGAGTGTAGCTGGAGCACAAGCATGCCTTAGAAAAGCAACCACCACCTTGATTATGGCTGAGATATCACACTATTTCCAAATCACCTTCCAATGGCATACTCTACTGGTTGCATACAGGCGTAGAAAAACCCTGTTACTTCAAAGATTTCCTAGTAAGTGGCGAGACCTCTTTCTGAGCAGGAAGGACTCTTGAAAGATGCTGATATATACATTTCAGGTGATGTTAGAATCACAGAACCACAGAACAGCCCAGGTTGGAAGGGACCTCAGAAGATCATCTGGTCCAACCTTTCATGGGAAGGAGAGCCCAGAGGAGATCATCTAGCACCCTGTCCAACCACATGTTGAAAACCTCCATTGATAAGGACTCTATCACATCCCTGGGGAATTTATTCCAGTGGATGGTTGTTCTCCCTGTAAAAAATTTCTTTCTTATGTGTTTCAGCCTTTCCACCTGGCATCACAACTGCAAACCAAAGAGCTCTTCCATTCTCTCCTCACCACTGTAGCCCAACCTGCAGAAGACAGGTCCCCCGTGCACAGCATTTATTTTTATAAATATCTGCACAATTCTCTTTCAACTGGAGTATGTGACCGTATAAAATACAAAAACTTGTATTTTAAAACAAGAACAAAAGTATCAATCTGGAGTCTTCATTTTTAATCTTTTAAATCATGGGGTTTGTTGTTATTCACAGATAGAGAATGTATAAAGCCACATGCATGCAATTATACTGTTTCATACTGCCTGTTTCCTAAATTATTCTCCCTCAGGACAGGATATTATACTCTTACTATATTTGTTCTCCCATTATTTATATTTCTTCAGATTTACTGCAAAAATCCTGCAACAGATTATAAGTTTCTGGCTAGGAATGGAATTTTTCTGAGAGAAATGTTTTGTTATATTTTGTTAGAAGTGCAATTACAAAAATATAAACATACAATTTACATACAATAGATATTAAAAAAGTCAGCATGTAACCCACTTAAAATATTTGGCAGGATATTTATCTAAACTGTTTCAATTTCATGCAGATGTGTCCTAACAAATAAAATGTGTTTTGAAGTCTGTTGTCATCTCCAGCCAGACAATCAGTTGTCCATATCCTTAAAATTGCTGCATATTTAGCATTATAAAAAATGTCGAGGACAGTGATAATGACAGTATTAATGATTCTTTATTTACCTAATGTTCATCCCTCTGATACGCTCCTGGTGATATGCTCATCCAGTAAAAATTATCAAATACCCACATAAAATTTGCAAAACCCCAAAATACTAACTACACTCAAATAAACAGCATCAATACAGAAAAAAAAAAAAGAAAAAAAAGTAAAGGCAAAACAGTACCTCATCCTACCAGATGAATGACAGCTCTTTCAATGATTTTTAAATGGGATTGAATATAGGAAAATTATTTGGAGGCCTAGGATATATAGACTAACTTCATCATCTAGAAGCACGTGCAGTCAAGACCTATTTTTGGCTCTCCCAGCAACGCTGCTGCCTTCACTGACCTCAGGTCTGGACCTGCATGACTTCAGCCACACCGGTCCCTCATTGCCTCTGGAGAGGCCCTCTTAATTTCCAGGAGCTGCACAGATCGGGAAGACAGAGGAAAAACCTGGGATAACACTGCCTTGCTAAGGTTTTCACATTTCCTTTGAGCTTGCAATTTAATTCAAATATGAAGATAATTAAAAAAAAATTAAAAAAAGGAAAAAAACCCCAGCAAACCACCTCTGAAAAGCCCACTGAATTCAACACGAGGCTTTGCTCTGTTTCTGGTGGGTTTTGACGTGAGCTTGTCTATGGTCTTAATTTTCAGGTGCATCTTCCAGTTGTCTCCTGGACTAACGTCTTCCAGCTCCTGCTTGCCCACAGCCTCTCCTGAGCAGACGGTGGCTGCTCCAGGCAGCCCCGGCCGTACCCTGGCTGGGGGGTCCAGGTGACACCCTCGGCAGCATCCCCCTGCTTGTGTTAAAAATGAAGGGCTTGATGAAGCTGTATGTGTTGAAGCTGTATGTGATGAAGCTGTATTTAAATAGTAACATATGGCCTCTTCATCTATTGTTCCAACTTTCTGTTATCTCAAAAACATTGACGTTCACACGTTGGCAGCAATTTTAGAGATTTGGGGTTGTTTTATTTACCAAGACAGAACTTTCATACAGTCTAACAAAGTTCAGCTGCACAAGGTGCCTGAGCACAACGCCTGTGCCGTAAGCATCTGCCCCAGGGGTTCTTACAGGTCAGCAGCAAATGCATTTCAGGAATTTCAGTTACTGGCATCATCTGACAAGTGCTGGACTGCTGGGCAAAAAAAGGGAAAGGTCATTTTTAGGAATGAAAAACATTATTTTGCATTAATTTTTCCTAATGTTGTTATAAAGTCTCATGACTGGCATGTAAAAATAAGGCAGACAAATTATTCTTTCAGGAAACCAAACCAGTTTTCACTGACAAACTTCCACAGCCCGACAGTTTTGAGGGTTATTACAGAGCACATGCAAGTCAGCTCAAAAGGTGGCACATTTGTAGAAAAAGCCATTAAAGACAACCGAGGTGCTTGATCAGTACAAGTTTCTATTTGGGTCTTTGCAAAGACTGCAAACCCTTTTTTGCTCCTCACCGACAGCCCGTGCAGCAAGACCTGCTGCGGGTCCCACGCAATCTGGCTGTGGCCCTCCTGTCCCAGGCGTGGTGATGGGTCACCCTTTCCAACCACAGCCAAAATCTAATGCAAAACTAAAATGAAATTCAAACAAAGCTCGGAAAGATGGGACCACAAGCTGCCCCTCAGCATCATTCATGTGGAACCTTTCCAAGATGCTGGCTTACCAAGTGACGAGCCTGCCGGGGTCCTGGTGCAGTCAGTGATGATTTAAGGTTGAGGTGCAATCCACGCCTGGTGTTGTACACTTCTGAGCAGTGTTTACTGTCTCCTGGTGATGATTTACGGGGTTTGATTACCCATTTTTCATTACAACCAAAAGTGAGATTAAAATGTTTCAGAGGCAACTGCTCATATTAATCTCTGCAGCAGAGGCTGGGAGCGGAGCTGTCACTCAGGGAAGGGATGGCATCCCAGCTGCCAGCGCCGCTACAAGGCAAGAATCATTAAAAGCAAATACCTTCTTATAAGATAGACTGGAGTCGGGGAGAATTACGGCCAGCCAAAGAGGGTTTCTGAACGGTAGCCAACACACATACAAAAGCAGCCAAAATTCACTGACCATCCTCTACTGATTTCATCTCAGTAAGAAAAAAGCACTGAAAGAATACCAATGCTTTGTATAAGAATAGCACATGCATTTTAAATATCTGTATTTAAATCACCTGTTCCTTTGTGCCTAATAAGGAGCAAAAATCAGAGTGCAGGCAGGATTAACAAACTGGGTTGGAGGGAGTTGCTTTGGTGAGGCACCAAGAAATTTCAGCTCCAAATATGGAGCAGGCGAGCAGCGAGCAACCTCCCCGCTCCCTCCCAACCTGAGCCATCTCCGGCCAGGCTCGGCGGGGAAAAGTTATCTTATCTTCCCAGGGTGAAGAGGCAGGAAAAAAGAAAGACAGAGAACATCAAAGTGACTTCTCGCTAGACTTCAAACTGCACAATAATATCCTCTCCATATGGGAGAAAATATTAAAAAAGACCCCAAACCCACCAACCCACAAGTGACTGTTATGTTCAAGGGATTTTGCAAATACCTGAACAATCGCAGTGATTCACAGTAGCTACATTCGAGTGCCTGATCCACCACAGTAAGAAATGCAGCTCAGAGGGGAGTTCAATGGGCTGCACATCAAAACTAAATAAATCATAATTACAGACTGCTCTGCTCTGTCGCAAGGGGAGACAAACATTGCTTTCTCTGCCTGTCTGCCCACCCCCTGCCTGATACCTTTTTTTTTTTTCATTCCTGAAAATAAAAAAATAAAAACAGAAGCATTTACTGTAATAATTTACTGCTGAGGTCAAGAACGTCCTCCAGGGGTGGTAGTGGCAAAGAGGAACTACAGTGGGAATACAAACAGATACTTTCCTCCTAAACCGCTTTGATGTGCCATTCCTAGTAAGACTGGCTTTCTTCCCTTTATAGCTTTGGGCCTGTAAAGACTTTACACTTTTTTTTTCTTCTTTTTTTTTTTCCCCCTTTTTTTTTCTTCCAGATATCCTTAACACAGGACCCTTTCCTGACCTCACAGTAATAACAAACAGGAGATGAAAAATCCATGTGCTGCCTTATCAAAACCATCTGCAGAATTTAAGCTTTCATTTAAAAATAAAAATTAAGCTTCTAGCCTTTAAAGGTTGTAGAGATAACCTTCTCTACGTGAATTGATCCACAGCCATCCTCTATTTCTACCCGCCTTTGTCAGGTTTTCTTGAGGTCTGTAACTGCTCCCCATAGTCAAACTGATGATTTGGTGAAAACTGTTTCACAGATAATGTTGGCTTGTCTTTCCCAAGTGAAATAGCATCGGTTTTGCACTGCTGATGCGTAAAGCTGATAAGCAGAAGCAAAGCAAGGCTTTTTCTGCAATCTCCATTGATTCACAAGACCAAAACATGGACATCTATAAAACCTATGTATCTAAGCTCAGCGTCCATGAGTCTCATTACAGTTCACCAAGAAAAGACCACTTTTGGATGGAATTCATCTCGCCAGCCTCCCAGCTCTGCAGGCAAAGGCAGACACTTCTAGGTGTGACTTCTCAGACACGTTTCAGACATTAACCGTAAGGTGAACTGCTCTCAAGATGCCTGAGGCTGAAGGAAAAATAAGGTCTTGGTGCTCACAGCTCCTACTGGGGACGTGGCAGGGGAATGATTAGGGAAGATAAGGCAAAAATGACTGCCCCAGGTGACAGATGAGCCCCACTGCAGAGATTAATTTTTTCCAAGTTTTCTGTTAATTATACCAGGGAAAAATCTCTCCTCCCTTTAAACAGCCATCGCCGTGATCCTGACCACAGAAACAAGCCTTTCTGGCCAAACTGGTAGGACCAAGCATTCGTTCATCATGTTCAGTCTCTTATTTCCAAACGAGGTCCCTCTCTCCCCAGGGAAGAGACAAGAAGAAAAAACTCAACCAAAGAAAGAAAAAGAAGAAAACAGACAAAGAGAGACCCAGCACATGCCCACATAATTATGCATTGAGAAAGAAAGTGGTGATTCATCCATTCTGACTCTGGTAGACTACAAGTTCGAGAGGAGAAACACAGAATTGATTTTATTTATCAGCAGCACAGAGAGCCCCAAGTATTAAAAATCTCCTGAAGGCTACACAAGTAATCTTCACTCTCCTCAAGGGCCATCAAGGGCCAGGTGGATATATGACTTCTAGATTTCAAGGGCAAGAGCATGAAGCACAACTGTTCAGTAATATATATATGCTTTTCCTTTTGAGAAATAGCTGATCCTTTTTAAAATCTCTAAGCCATGGGTCCATCACCTTTCTTTGCAATCATTCTGATATTTAGTGACTTTATCAGCACGTAGCAGTCCTATTTCAAAGCAGAAGATTTCTCATATCAACCTTCAGTCACTGGATCTTGTCATGCTTTCATCAGCAAAACCACAAAGATGCCAGCCTTTAATAACTCTTCTATGCGTATCCACACGTAGAGATGAAGACACCAAGCAACCTTCTCTTTGATAAAAGCAAATACATTGAGATATTTGCTTTTGTACCTTTTTGCAGTGACTGAAGTCTCCTCTGGTCTCTGCTCAGTACCACATTTCCAGCACAAGAATATGACAAAATATTTTTGTTGTGGCCCGTTTGGAGATAGAATCTGCTCTCAGTTTCTTCTTTTATGCATCAGATGACTGAATTACCTCTTTTTGCCCACACTGACAAATAACCTCCTCATTTTTAGCACCCTCACCTATCTTTATGTAATCTGCAAAGATTTTATACCATTGCCAAAAATATTGAGCAGCATCTGCCCAAGAACTGTTCCCAGAAGTACTTAGTGAGAAACAACCTCCTCAGTCATATCCCTCCCTCCCCCAACAATGACATTTCAACACATGTCATCAAACTGGTTTTTAACCCATCTAGTATGTGCTGTTATGGCTACACAAGGTGAATCAAAACATCTGGTGTCACCAAGCCCAAAGCTATATAGAAATGTAAGTACAAAGTAACAGCAGACTTTATGTTATCAAACACGTCTCTTAGTCCCGGACTGGCAGAAACTATCTTTACAGATGTAGTAGTTTCATAATGGAGTGGTATCAAGGGACCTTTTGCTTTACCTAACAAAAAGGTGAAGTATGGAAGAAGATGCAGAAAAAGGAGGAAAAAAAAAAACCAAAAAAGTGCCAAAAAAGCAGGTGTATGAATAAAGAAGAAAATGCCAGCAAATTAGAGTAGGATTGAGCATTTTATTCACAGTAAGAGTAAAAAAAAATCCATCAAATCAATCTTTAAGTTGGTCCATTGTTTCCTCGACCAAAACTGTCTAAGCTATGTGTGCTATCATGAAGCTGAAAGAATCATTGAGTAATATATTGTTTCCTTTATTCAGAAAGATGAATAATGGTCCTTTCAGGTCTTAAATTCCCTGACTTTATCAGACAGAATAAGCCTATGCCTATCTTAGCCACAGTACGATGCAATTGGAGTGTACAGCAAAGTACAGGGTTCTGAGGAGCCCAAAGCCATACTCTGTGCATCAGGGGAATGTGCTCCAGCCTGCTCCGATGGCTGCATGCCCACGCTGCTGGAGCACATCAGGTACATATCTCCCAGTTTAGTTTTCCAAAAGGGAAGCAGATTTGGGCCCTCCAAGACCATTCCCCAAGCTGAACCAAAGCCCAGTAAGTGGGGACAATGAGATTTGCTTCCAAAAATCCCTCTTGATCCAAACATATCCATGCACATTGTGGTGGGGTGACCCAGACTGGAGGGNACCTTGCCACGCAAGCCCAATACACATGTACATACAGCCCAAAGAGTTGTAGGATGGTGAAGGCTGGATGCAAAAGGTGAGCAGTGATCACTAAAATGACCAGAATGTTTTAAGAGTTGGGAAATGCATTTCTTTACTAGTGTGATGTCTTGGGGCTGACTCCATACTGACAAAATTTAAAGCTATTAGTAACAGACATAAGTAGGAGAACATCATCAATAAGCTTATCAGTAACAAAAATGCCTATAGGACACAACTGGCACTGGGTCCTACCAGGTCTTTGCAGATACGGTGAGACACTACCTCAAAAGGAGTGAACAGTTCGGCAATGTAATCTCAGAATATTAAAATATAGGTACCTCTGCCTGAATCTGTGGGAACTACAGTTATTTTTGTGTCATGCATATCCCCCAGGACGTGCCAAGCACTCACTCCCACAGCTCACCACCTCCTATAAACCATCAAGTAGGAGAGGAACGTGGTCTCACCACAAAGCCCACAATGTAGATGAGAACGAAGCATAAGGCACTTACTTGGACTAAAACTCCCACTAAATACCACAGTATTTCCAAACACTTTTTTTCCCCAGCTTTAAGCCAATTTTTTTTTCTTTTTTTTCTCCAGTACTCTTTGTCTGAAATTGTCTGAATATTGGCCAATATATTTGTTATTTCTATTTTTATCACAAACAAAAAAGGCATGATCCATGAACTGGGGCACACTCCCTCTTTTTTTTTTTTTTTTGGCTTTCAAGGCAACCATTTTCTCCATTAGATCACATTTATTTGCTTTAGACTTCAGAAATAAATAACAGATGACATTATGCTGCAGTTACTGCATGAGTTTTCTTTATCCATTTTTGTATTTATTGCAATGAAAATTTCCATGGGTGAATGCTTCCCCAAATGCTAACACCACCACCCTTATTTATTATATATGCTAGAAATTATGTGCTCCTTGTTTCTGGAGGTAACCCCACGCTGTTCCCAAACACTGTGGTCATCTGTATATACTGCCCTTATGGTATTTAGGGGTCTGTCCTTATTTTATCTTGTTTTAATTGAAAATCTTTGTGAATTTGCCAGTGTTCCTTTCACCTAGTCCTCCTTAAAGGACGGGAAAGAAACAAGCCTGCATTAGTATAAGCTGAAATGTTGTATTTAAACAATTCTCACAGGATTCCACTGGAAGACAAAAGAAACCAACAAAACCCCCAAATAAACAAAACTCACACTTGCCCAGCTGCTAGCACACTTCTGCTGTTTCATCACACAGCGCACTCTAGAAACCTTCCCTGAAGAAATGGGAAAATAATAAATTAAAAAAAAAAAATCACAAAAAGCAAAAATCCCAGCACTGAGAAACATCCTTGAGGACTCTCTCAAGAAAAGGCACCAATGGTGGCTCCAGACATCCTCTGGACACGGCTTTCTGCCACAGCAGGTCTGAAGGCTTTGACTCAAAGCAGTCAAGAGCATGGAAAGAACTGAGGCCCAAGTGATGGTCAAGGCTTCAGGCAATTTCACAGCAACCAAACACCTGATTTCCTTCAGACCAGATGCTGCTGTGTGTGGCAGGGTGGTGGCAGGGTCTTCTTCACCCACCACCCCACCCAGCACCCTGCTCCTCATAGAAGCCTCAGGTCCAGGCTTGTCCTTAGGGGAGAGAGAAAAACATGTCCTCGCTCTCTCCTCATAAAGCAGGACTGTGAAAGGAGGAGCCTAATGTAGATGTTTCTCTTCAGCCCTGCTTTTGCTCCTCCAGCAGAAGAGATGTGCCTACCACAAGGGTTAAATCAATGAGTGCTACAGTGAGGCATCCTCGGGGGCCAGTCCAAGACCGCACATTCCCCCAGGAATACAGGCATGAAGCAGGCATGCATATTTAAAAACAAAAAGCAAAAATGCTACCAAGCAAAACATTTCCCTGCACACACACAAGGCTCCATGCGGGCAGGGAACGAACCACACAAGACAAATTCTGGCCATCTCACTGAAGGCCCAGGACTACAGCTATGAAAGCAGAGATGCAGCTGAACCAGACAACCCAATGAAACATTAGAGCATCACCAGTAATGCCTAATGCAAACATGAGCGGACTGCCTCTCGGAAGTGTATTTAAATGGGAGGGAAACTGGTCTCACTACAGAAAACCTAAGGACGTAGAATGGGTAACATGCTATGGAGTTGCACCTTGTGCAGTACGTGTTTGTATGCTAAATGATCAGACTAATTTCATCTTATAGCAAATATACAGGTTGAGGGTTTTGTGGTGGAGGAAGAAGCAGGAGGGGAGGGTTCCACTCATTTTTGTTAGGTTGCCTAATGGCTTTCGGTATTTGAGAAATATAAATAACTGTATCACCATGATGCTCTGACCAGCCTTGCCAAGGGAGCCCTTCCTTTAAAATAATTAAAAAGTATCAACATAAAATAAAGCTATGATGTTTGTAAGTTCAAATGGTGCTATAATAACTACCCACTGAGCACACTGAAAGCTAACTGGCAAAAACGGGTTGCTCAGATGCTACGCGTGAGGGCCAGGTTCTCCCCTGTTCTTCTGCAATACTGTTTCATTTAAGCTGCTCTAACTTTCACAAGCTGTGAATCTGGTCACGTATACGTAGGACACATATAGCACGCAGATAGATGTAGGCGGACAGTACATAATATTGCACCATGGGTCACGTCTCTCTCATTTTGGTTCACATTCCTTCAGTGCTCCAGCTCTTACCTAGTGCAAAGAAGGACATGGTAGAAGAAAAATAACCAGAGATCTCTTTTTAATGCATAAGTCTTAGTAGTCTATTTAACAGGTCTCAGTTCTGAGAAGAAAACATGAATTTTTGAGGCAAAACAAGAAATATCAGGTAGCACAACTAAACACCTCTATCTGGTATGGGTTGTTTATTCCTACATCGTCTTTTACTCATCACAACCAAGAAAAGATGAAAAAAAATCAAATAAAGACCATGAATAAATAGTGTATATGGGTGCCAAGACACCAAAGAGTGCCATTAAGTATGGATCACGCTCCAGCTTGCTTTATTTGTAGAAGTACCTGGCAGATTATCAGGTCTCCATCAATACGAAATAATTGTTTATATTATATCTCTACTGGACTGTCAGATCTTAGGCTTCCTCTAAACTGAAACCACCATGTCTATACAGCGTGCAGCCAACTAAAATAGCACATATCATCTATGTGTGATACCCAGAGAGGATGCCAAAACCTGTCTTGCAACCAGTTTATGGAGTCCTCAAAGTATCTGCTCTCAGAGGTGCTGGGAGAACTTCAAACAAGGGGAAGTGCAAACAAACTTAAGTATAAAGCACATTACTTTTTATTGTGTAAATCCAATGACATAAAGAAGCATGACTGATCAAATTGTTACAAAATCAGCTTCAAAAAATATAGCTGATGCTCTGCATGATTTTGTCCCTCTAAGTGAGCTGCTACAGACTATTCAGCTGGTTTTCCCTTCCTCCTCCACTTTTCTTGTTCTTTTCTTTTTTAAATCTCTTGGGACAAAGCCAAGAATCTCAATGTGCCACAATAACCATGTTTACTTATTTCCAACTCCTGTCTGTAGTATCATACCATATCAGCTCAACCTGGCATCAACATGGTGCTCCTCACCAATGAGCCCTGTAAGGAATCCAATCTGTTCCTCATTATGTGATGCTCAGGAGATATGGGAGGGTAAAAAAAGTCAGAAAGGAGTGAAGAGGGTGTTAACCAGGGCAGCAGCGGACAGAATGAGAAATAGGAGGAAGCGAGTAATGAATGACAAAACTGTGAAGGAGGAATGTGATGCTGGGATGTAGAAATAATGAAAAATAAAAAAAAAAAGTGAAGCAATGAGGGAATGGGATGGGTGGGAAGGAGAAAGTGACAAAACAGCTTGAGTCAGAGGAAAGGGACGTGAGAAACTCTAAAGAAAACAAACCCTCCTGGAACAGAGTCCCATCCCTCTGTAAAGCGTAGGCTTTCTGAATACTTCTTCCAGAGTTTAATTCATTGGTGGAATTGAAAAACACCCCAACAAAAACAACTTTCAAGACAGGTGAAAAGTGCTCTCACACCAACCCACTCCCAACAGGCCATGATTTCCTCTAATTGCAAGTGAATAATCACATTCCCCCCGGGCAAAACAGTGAAAAACTAGAACGAAGTGAGTGAGGGAACACCTGCTTAATGAGTGGATTTGACTTTCCAGAAAGGCTGGCGTATAGGTGCATTATGCAGAACCACAGCAGAGTTTAGGTGTGGGCGTGAGCTTACACAGTCGATTAAGCATAATTTAATTACATTTAAATAATTAATAATGAAGCATGTTTTAATTGCATAGAATTTCTGTGTTGTGCAGTGCTGTGCCCCTTCCAAAGCCCAACTCACAAACACTCAAGCAATGCCAGATCTCTGTGTGCCCAAGCCATCTGCAGCCTCCTGTAGACAGGAATCCTTTGGACACAGGGTGTAATTAGACCAACGCATGTTACTACTTCCTTCTCAGCCCTCCCTCTCGTAGGGCACAGAATGGGCACGGCGCTTGAACTAAAACTGCATTCAACATATGTTTTAATCATAAAATCATTTTGGTTGGAAAAGCCCTTTAAGATCATCAAGACCACATTACATTGTGGGCTGCCTAAAAGATCATAGAATCATGGAATCATAGAATGGTTTGGGTTGGAAAGGACCTCAAAGATCATCTAGTTCCAACCCCTCTGCCATGGGCAGGGACACCCTCCATTAGACCAGGTTGCCCAAAGCCCCATCCAACCTGGCCTTAAACATTTCCAGGGATGGGGCCTCCACAACCTCTCTGGGCAGCCTGTTCCAGTGCCTCACCACCCTCACAGAGAAGAATTTCTTCCTGATCTCTAACATAAATCTACCCTCCTTCAGCTTCAAGCCATTATCCCTTGTCCTAGAGGTAGAGGCAATAAGATCTTGACTGTCTAGACTAAGCTTAAACTGGCAGTCAGGCAAATGCATGCATGTGATCCCGAAAGCCTCCTTCCTCATTTTGCCTAAACCTAAAGGTACCTCCCAAGAGTTTCCTCTTCGGTCCCCCCACAAGGCTCCTTGCTTAGCACACATGTGCTGGTTTTGGCTGAGACAGTGTTATTTCATAGTAGCTAGTACGAGGCTGTGTTTTGGATTTGTGCTGAAAACAGTGTTGATGACACAGGGATGTTTTAGTTNCAGCTGGGGTAAAACCACAACACGGATTCAAGGGTCATTCATTCTTCAGGCACAAACCTCTTCTTTTTCTTCCCTCTTTTTTTCTGGGGGCGGGGAGGGCAGGGGGGATATGACAAGGGAATCCAGATGCTTCATTTCATTTGCCTGCTAGAACTCCATGCTTACCACTAATGCTTTATTTAGCTGGCAAAACTATTTAAGTATGGCTCTTGTCCCTATGCTTTAAAGTCTCCCAAAGATTTCAAAAGCAGCTCTTACTGAGTTTGCCATATATGGTTTGCATAATGCTGTGATTAATGCGGGTTTCCTTTCAGGTTGATTTCCACATCTCACAGCCAATTAATCAAGACGCAAAAGAAGCCCTTTCAGGCCAAAAGCTGATACATATAGGAGATTTTCGGCAGAGTACAAGATAAGGGCACTGAGAGATGCCTGTGGCATCGGCATTACAGAAAGTGGCTATTTTACTTCTTTCTGATACCATCACACTTCTTATGCCAGCTGTGCCCAGATACAGTGAGGCTCCAGGTCAACAAGATAATGTCAAAACCCACCAAAACCAAAAGTAAGGGGGTCTCTACATCAATATGAGGGGATCTGGACAGGCTGGATCGATGAGCCGAGGCCAATTGTATATGAGGTTCAACAAGGCTCAGTGCCGGGTCCTGCACTTGGGTCACAACAACCTCAGGCGATGGTACAGGCTTGGAGAAGAGTGGCTGGAAAGCTGCCTGGCAGAAAATGGGCCTGGGGATGTTGGTCGACAGCTGGCTGAATACAAGCTGGCAGTGTGCCCAGGTGGCCAAGAAGGCCAACAGCATCCTGGCTTGTATCTGGAATAGTGTGGCCAGCAGGACCAGGGCAGTGATTGTCCCCCTGTACTCAGCACTGGTGAGGCCGCACCTCAAGTTCTGTGTTCAGCTGTGGGCCCCTCACTACAAGAAAGACATTGAGGTGCTGGAGCATGTCCAGAGAAGGGTAATGAAGCTGGTGAAGGGTCTAGAGCACAAGTCTGATGAGGAGCAGCTGAGGGAACTGGGGTTGTTTAGCCTGGAAAAAAGGAGGCTGAGGGGAGAATTTATCATTCTCTACAACTACCTGAAAGGAGGTTGTAGCCAGGTGGGTGTTGGTCTCTTCTCCCAAGTAACAAGTGATAGGACAAGAGGAAATGGCCTCAAGTTGTGCAGGGGAGGTTTATATTGGATATTATGAAAAAAATCTTCACCAAAAGGGTTGTCAATCACTGGAACAGGCTGCCCAGGGAAGTGGTTGAATCGCCATCCATGGAGCTATTTAAAAGACGTGCAGGTGTGGTGCTTGGACTTGGCAGTGCTTGATTGGACTTGATGATATTAAAGGTCTTTTCCAGCCAAAACAATTTTATGATTCCATGATTCCATGATATTAAGTTCACAATATTTAAGTTCAGAAAACTCTACGAAATCATGTAAATTAATCTGTACATTACAGGTACATACGTCTCCCAGCCGCTCCTGCACAGATCTCAGTAATTTGCGTTCCACTGAAGCATAGTTTTGTTGGGCTAAAACAAGAGTCAGCATGACAGCCAGTCTTAATTTGAGAGCAGAAAGAAAAATCCAGCACTTTCAATGACAATTTGTTCCAAGGGATTGCAACTCCGATAGAAACATGTCTCACTTCCCATGCGAATTTGCCCCAGCTTTCAGACACCCCTTCATGCTATGCCTTTCTCTGCTAGATTGAAGAGCCCTTTAGTGCTTAATGTTTTCTCTCCTTGAAGGTCCTTAATGCTTGCAGTAAAGAACTAGCCATTTCAGACAATTTTCCTTTCAAAGCCTGTTATTTCAGACTAACCGCATACCAAAGTTAAAAATCACAAAAAGTGTCTAGACTAGTGTATTCCTTCTGATAATATGCTTACTAAGCAGGATTACTGGCTAAAGCTCAACTTAGCTGGTCAACTGTATAATAGCATCTTGTTTACTTAATACTATTTCCAAAGGCTTTACAAATTGCCTATATAAAGAAGTCTGCCTGTCACTGAAATCGTCCTCTTCTTCACTGCAAATTGATGTCAGAGTGAGCCTGAGCAACACTCTGTAATGGGGAGCGCAGACCAACACCAGGCTGCAGCCTGTCCAAATCACAGAGTGCCTTCACCCAACACAACCACAGACATCTATGTCTTGCTTTTCTAGGCTACTCCTTCAATAAATGTTAACTATCACAGAGATTATTATATTCCAGCATAACAACAGTCCAAAACCAAACTGATATTTTAACTTTAATGCATACCAGTCATACACAAGCTGTTCATTGCCAGCTGCATTGAATGCTACATGGAAAACAACCAGTGGTGCTATGCAGACACATGCACAAATGCACACGTGTTAGAGCTGAGGGTCAGTACCACGACCTGGTGCTATGGTTGCCCAAAAATGCCTTATGCAAATACTTTTTTCGATGGCTTACTTGCTATTTGTCCAAACTGTAGCCACTTAGGTTGAGATTTTCAAGGCCAAACTGTCTGCATCTTGGTGAATACCTTCAAAAATTATTGAAGACAGAACAACTATTTCCTTATGACTCATAATAAATCTGGTCTGTTTGAAAATTTCTGCTGGCCATGCCTTTTGGAAGATGGACTTTGAATTGACATGGGAGCAGCCTTTGTGTCAGAGATGTATTTGATTTATTTCTCTGTTAAAATGCTAGCCGCTTTATCTCCCAAAATATAAGCCTTCAAAAAACTGTCACTCACAAAGTTTTGCTGCTCATTTCCTAAAAGATCAGAACTGAATTGTGCGATATCCCTGCAAACCAGGTGTGATCCACTACATATCAAATAGGACATCTCATGCTATTGCCATTATTGGCTGTACTGGGCTTTGCTACTTGTTCATCCACTGTGCACACTGGTGCTCTCGGCAGTCTCCCAAGACAGTAAGAAAAGAAACTTTTCCAAAAACATACAAAAATGTAAAAAAAACCCCAAACCTGCAAGTGAGAATGATGCGGAAAAAGAAGGAGACTAGGGAGAAGAGGTTGTGTCAAGGATGCTGAGGAGGAAAACCAGAGAATGAAAACCTGAGGAGTGGGAAGAGGAGTTGGGGACTGTAACTACAGGAGGAAGCTGGAATTCCCACAAAAACAAGAATGTGGCTTTCTGGACATTGGAGGAAAAGAGTTCTATGACTGCGAGCCAAGGAAGAAAAACAATGCAGTTATAGAGTCCAGCAGGGCAGACCCTGCAAAGCAATGAACGCCCTGCTGAGGAGGATGGGACTGGAACAAAAGCCTAAATAGTGCCAAGTACAGATCACTAGGCTGGACAGATGAGCCAGAAGAAAGGTCAGAGAGGACTACAGGAGGAGAGGGTAAAAAACCACTTGTACCAGGGACAGGTAGAAAAAGCCTGTGCCTAATAAGCTCTCAGTCAGAGCCTACAGTGAGAAAATTCCTGAATCTCAGTATTTCAAGGAAAACAACTCCAAAGTCCGATGGAAAAGCAGGATGCATCCATACCTAATTATGGCCCATGCCAGACAGTCTGTTCCTAAATGGATTTGCCATTTAGCACTGCCACACAAGGGTATTTCTTTTATATTTCTCTTTCCAAACCAAGGAAATCACATGCTGAAAACTACCGAAACAACACAATCTCTATTGCCAAGTCAAGTGCTGGAAAACAGAAGTTAGCTTCCAATTTCTTTTGACCCTGAGCTCTTCCCCCCCATGATCACCATCTCCTTGCCTGCAGGCAATGAGGCTGCTCTCAGATAAGTCAGGACCACAGAGCTGCAAGGGCTTGTTGTTCACAAGGATGCTTGTGCCACTTGCTGCACAAGCTGGAAGGCAGGCAGGGAGGAGGAAAGGGGGTTAGGAGAACAGAAGCTTGGGTGAAGACTCCATGGGCAACTGCATCCCAACCCTTCTTCTGCCATAGACACATATTCTGAACCAAAGAACCACGGGCAGCTTCTACTCACACACACCACACCTCCCACCTACCCTAGCACATCCAGATGTGGTGGTCCTCACCAGCTCCAGCTGGAGCCAGCTGTGCCCTGCATGTATCCAATGCTTTCTAATGGTACATGTTCAGACAAGTCATATATCTGAAATCATCTATAGAAAGATGCCTTTTTGGAGGTTAATCATTCTCTATTCAAACTCTGCTCTATAAACTTTGATTAAATAAGGGCCATACTTGGAATATGGAGGAGAAAAAAGTTAAACAGTCATTCAAAATCCAAGCACCACTCAGGGAGGGAACCGAATAAGGTAAACAACTCGCAGGAAAAATGACTGTGTGACCCTTTAAATTCAAACCCACAGGCAGAGTACCATGGGCAGCCTTCATCCCACCACTACTTAACTCTGAGCACTTGCCTTCACCGCCTTATTAATCTTTTTTTAACACAATTGTTTGCAAAGGATAAGCAAAACCACCAAATAACAGACAACTTGGCTCCTTTATGACTGCGACAACTTTATTTTTATTTTACTTAAATGAAATAATAAATGCTTATCACTGTTTTGAAATATACTGGCCCAAACCTAGACACAAGTTGGGTTTGCTTTTACTATGAGATGAAGTTTTCTAACAGGAAGGCAGAAGTGTCTGATAGGAAACACAGCTAATGTAGCACAAGCAAGTTACTAAATGGAGTCCAACTGGGCATATGATGAGCAATCCCGAAAACACAATTCAAGGGGGTAAAACACCACCATGCAACTGAGCATAATAACCTGCTTGCAAGGCTTAGAGACTGCGTGGGATAGAAATAATTTTAAATCAATTGAGTTACTGTTTCTTGGCAATTTGATAGAAAGGAGAAACAGTGTAATTGGCAATCAAATACTCCTTTGGGAGCTTCCAAACAGCCAGCTGGATTTGTAAATGCATGTTAATCTGCCGGGGCCAAATCCTGCAGGCATTTAAACAGTGGGGTAAATTGCATGGTGGGTGTAAATTACTCCAAACAGGGATGTAAGCAGTAAAGGAGTACAACTCGTATGTCAAAGAACGATGGTTTTGTCCCTAAAAGTAAATACAAACCTGCTTTCACTCCCCTGCCAAAATAGAGAGTTCATTGAATGTAATCAAGCACAGATCTACTCACCCTTCACTTGCTAAGCAGTAGCCAAATATAGCTCAGGGACAAATATGCAGTCTGCATGATTAATTAGCTGGCTTCTTTATCTAACTTGCCTTCAACCTTTATATGCTTAATAATATCTGTTTATTAAATCAATGATCTTATGTAGAAAATCAAGTCCATTAGTTTATTTTAAGGCAGTATATATAGACTGGATTTCACTGCAAGAGCAAACAGTATGGGCAAACCTGAGCAGTCAGCTGGATCAACCACCTGGAAGGAGTCGGGGGGATACAGATGCTGATCTCAACTCGAAAGGACACACTTTGCTACGGTCCTTTAAGGGTTGTTTCAGGGTTTGCTTTGAAAAGAATAACATTCCAACTGAGCTAATAACCTCACTGCATTTCTGGAAATAATTTCCTTCTAGTATTGATTGTCTTTATTTGATAAACACAAAATGTACCTAATGTCCCATGCTGTGAAGGAACATGAACTAGAAGTGACCTTTCTTGCTTACTGATTAGACTGTTTAGATGAACAAGTTCAAAGAGAAATTATCTTCAAAGGGAAAGATGCTTCTTGCCCATGACTGCATCTCAAAACCATTCAACCATCCATCTGAGATATCCGTCTTAGGAGTGATGGCACTGCCTTCATAGAATGGTTTGGGTTGGAAAGGACCTCAAAGATCATCTAGTTCCAACCCCCCTGCCATGGGCAGGGACACCCTCCACTAGACCAGGTGGCCCAAAGCCTCATCCAACCTCGCCTTGAACACTTCCAGGGATGGGGCCTCCGCAGCTTCTCTGGGCAACCTGTTTCAGTGCCTCACCACCCTCACAGGGAAGAATTTCTTCCTAATATCTAATCTAAATCTACACTCCTTCAGCTTAAACCCATTATGCCTTGTCCTATCACTACACTCCCTGATAAACAGTCCTTCTCCATCTTTCCTGTAGGCCCCTTCAGGTACTGGAAGGCCGCAATTAGATCTCCCTGGAGACTCCTCTTGTCCAGGCTGAACAATCCCAGCTCTCTCAGCCTGTCCTCATAGGGGAGGTGCTCCAACCCTCTGATTGACTTTGTGACCCTCCTCTGGACTCTTTCCAACAGCTCCATGTCTTTCTTGCAGTGAGGCCCCCAGAGCTGGATGCAGTACTCCAGGTGGGGTCTCACAAGAGCAGAGTAGAGGGGCAGAATCACCTCCCTCGACCTGCTGGTCACGCTGCTTTTGATGCAGCCCAGGACACGGTTGGCTTTCTGGGCTGCAAGCACACATTGCCGGCTCCTGTTGAGCTTCTCATCAATCAATACCCCCCAGTCCTTCTCCTCAGGGCTGCTCTCAACCCATTCTCTGCCCAGTCTGCAGTTGTGAGGCCTTCTGCAGAGGCCTCTCTCTATTCATTATGGCAAGAGCCCAGACAACTACCTACTACCTAATATTATGCATTTAGCTTCCAGATGTCTAAAGTCAGGTGAGATTAATCCCACCCAACCCTGGCATGTCCCTGAAGAAAGGGCAGACCTTCCACAGAGCATCTTCAAAAGCTTCACTGTGGTGGATTCTTCACAGAAGCCCCACTTTTACATAAAATTTGATAAAAAAAGATAGCAGAAACCTTTACTAATTTTATTGTCCCTATAGCTACAAGGTCCTTTTCAGGATGGTTGGAGAGATGGTGTTGAATCCTAGTCCCATTGCTGTCTCTTGAGAGGTGTCTGAAGTCACTCATAAAACCAGACCTTGTAGCTATCAGGACAGGCATCCTGCCAATAAATCCTCCAAGGTTGCTTGGAGATGCCAAATGGCCAAGCCAGGCCAGCATCTTCTGAATGCCCCCAGGCAGTCCGATATCCCACTTAAGTGTATGCTGGAGACCAGTGGTTTCTGGGGGGTTTGCAAGTCAATATGGGTCAAATATGAGCAGTTAAGGGAATGACAAGTACTGTGGGATTGGTACTTTATAAGCAGCACAAAAGGTGAGGAAGAAAAAATTCTTCCCAGGTGAAGAATAAATATAACATATATCCTGCTCCATGCATTTCTCTGCTAGTAAAGAGCACATGCTCTGAGACACCAAATTTTCTCTGACCCCATTATACGTAGTGCTTCATGTTAAACAAGGCAAACTGAAATTCTACAACTGCAAAATAATTCCTAGGGGGAAAAAAAAACAAACACAAAACCAACCAATAAACCCCCAGGTTTCACATCCTCTGAGGAAGCAAAATCACGTTGTCCGTGTCAGTTCCAAAGGTTCAGAGTAAAATTAGCTGCCTGCAGGTGTAGCAATTCAGCAACACGGAAACTGAAGATGACTTTTGTTATTCCTGAGCCATTTGAGAAAGATTACTTCATTCTGCATCTGGCCTGAGACTGTTATCTGAATGCCTCTCAAGGAAAGTGCTGTAATGTCCACAACAAGCAAGTGTTTTAGAACTAAACCAGACTAAACAGTAGAAAATATAACAGGAAGTAAAATACAGCACTTTTTCCCCAGAGATGGCTCTATTACAGCCTTCAGTAGTGCAAAGTACCACAGGATTACTTCCTTTCTTCTGGTTATGATTAAATGCTAATTTGAAAAAATGTACCATAAAAAAAGAAACCTTGAGAGTTGAGAAAAGACTCCAACAACCTTACAGCCACGGCCAAATCCCATCACAATCGATACAAGCTGCTGGCTTCTTTTGTTTACACTTTCCTTTTCTTACTTTCCTATGTTTGTACCTGTTTCTAAGTTTCTTTGCTGGCAAGCCTCTAAATTGTCCCATACAAGCCCATAGCTCTCTGGAACACTTCCAACCACCCTTGCTTTACATCATCTTTCCATAGCTGAAAGGTCAGGTAAGTAAATCTGCCTCGGGCAGCCAGGAGCAGGGCTGCAGGAGCAGCACCCCGAGGCATCCTGCTTTCTCCCAGAGGGATCCAGATGTGGATGCCCAGGCGCAGCCCAGCCGCTCCCTGCTGTTGGGTGACCACTGGCACGGTTCAACCAGGCACTTCACAGGGATGCAACCAACAAGCAGAGAGATGTTGAGATGCATCCTCTGGCATCTGTTGAGCCAGCTGTAAACCAGAAGGCATTGGAAATTTGGGAAATTCACTTTTTCATCCATGTGAAGGACAGATACTGTGCTAAAGACTGAACTGCAGAAGACTGGGAAGCAGAGCTCTAGCATGGGCTGACTGCAAAACCCCAGAACCTCCTGAAATAAGGAGCAGGAGAACAGCTCCCCAGAAGACATGGGAGCGGGATGAGACAATTTTTTTTTTTTTTACTATGACTAATACATCATTCCAAATAAATGCTTCACACCCAACTGGAGAAAGGAAGAAAAAAAAAAATCATTTTTCTCTATTAACAACCATAAATACCTTCAGCCTTCTCTTTGACTAATGCTGTGATTAAAAGGTATATAAAAAGAACAGGGAGTTTACATTTCAACCTGAACAGCAGGGATGGAAACCGTCTTATATTAGTTGTTTAAAGATTAGGAAGTCTACTGTAAGGTAACCATTTCAGTTCCCATTATAATTCCTGAAGAAAGAGGGCCCCTACGTGTGCCTCCAAAGCACAACTTTTTGACTTACAACATTATGAATATTGTTGCTGCTAACTTAAGAGATGACAGTGTGAAACAGTCGAAAATTCCTCTCTCAGTATGGCAGCTATTTGTTCTCCAGAGAATACATGACATTAACTCATAGGAAGCTGTATGCAGTGGAGAAACTAGAAATAGTTTGGAGTTTTACTCCAAAAATGTTTTCCTCCCTTCTCCTCTTCTTCTCTTCTCTTCTCTTCTCTTCTCTTCTCTTCTCTTCTCTTCTCTTCTCTTCTCTTCTCTTCCTTTCTACTACAACTGTAACTAATTAAATAAAATCTGACTTTTAAAGTTCAAAAAAATTAAGAAGAATTTTCTACTTTGAGAGTTTCAGAATGAAAAATTCAGTTTCTCAATTCACTGCAAAAGTTTAGCTTAAAATGTAATGTGACATACTACATAAAAAATTAAAACCCTGAATTGAAATAGTTGACTTATTTAACCTTGTCCCAAATTTTCTGGATTCAGAGCTTCTGAAAATGTTCAGGTTTGGCTTTTTTGATTGATTAAAGAAGTGAGAGCCTCCAATATATCAAAGATACCCTTGGGTGAAACCAGTTCCTATCAAGAACACACTTTGTGGCTCCTAGCCACTATACATTTGGAGCAAAATTAAATGTAAGCAACCAATATTCTTGTTAGTCGCTTGGCTTTCAACTTCCAGAAACTTCAGCAGATGGATAAAATAACAATAAAGACTAATAGAATTCCCTTCCTTGCCTAATAGGATATACCTGAGCAATCTCTGAACTCAGTCTTTCATTGTATGATGCCAAATGGACTGTGAAATTGTTTACTTTAATGGACAGTGCTAGTTTCTCTTAGAAACAGAATGAAATTTATTGGGTAATCCAAACCAAACCCGCTGGACTTTATTAATTTTTAGCGAAATTGCTTCTGTTGCTTCTCTGTTCACATCGCCGATAATTCACTGGGGAAGGTGAAACTTTACCAATCACTTCTGCACTTCTGTCATGCACAGACAGTGCCGGTGCAAACTGCTGTGCTTGGAGTAGGAGGAGCTCGCCAAACCCTTGGCGCTAACACCTACCAACATGGCCAACACATCCTGCTAAATGAAATATGCAGCATGGCCTTTGGATTTTATTTTCTGAAGCACGAATCATCATTTTTCAGTGGCCACACAATTTTATGTACTTAAATCTTCAACCACAAAAATAAAATCCAAAAGCAAGTCAACATAAAATACAAATCAAAACCTGAAAAATCACCATATTTTAATCTGAACAGGATTAGACCAAAAATGTCTTCCACTTACTGGTCTTCAAGGATTATCAGCCTACAGAAATATATGGAACAATCTCCTCACTTGAAAGACTGCACCTGGACAGCAGGAGTCACCCATTGGTCTAACCCAGAGCCTAGGAACCACAAGTAGGGTTATGTCAGTGACAAATGGGGTTACATCCAGAATTCTGTCTCATTTGATGTTTAGGTTATTATTAAAGTAATATAAGGCCACAACAGAAGATGATTCAGAAACTGTTGGATGAAACTCTGAGGCACAAGATCCAATATCTCTTCCAAAATTGTTAAAATAAATAATGATAAATCTTCATAGTCTTAAAAAAAATCCCTTTTAAAATACAGGATACCTTCAAATCACTTCCTTAAAGTTATCAAGTTGATATCAGATGGCAATGTTATCAGCCCAGGACTATAAATAAAAAAGTCTGTTTCCACAAACAACACCATAAGCCCATACACATTTCTTCAAAGTTCTCTTTGAAAAATGCTGCCAAAAGTAATCCTGCAGCACAAGACCAGTACACGGCACGTGAAAAGGAAACATCTTCCATAAACCCAGGCACCTCCCTCGAACTGCTAAAGCGGAGCGCTGTAGCATTTGAGTTCTTCTTTATTTAATATTAATTTTTGAGGGAACGTAAGAGGAAAAGAAATTCAAAATTGTTAAAACTGCTATAAATACCAGATGGAGAAAATAAGGCAAGCTGTAAAAGATGTAGGGTACAGACAGAAAACAGGGAAAATTCCAGGATAAAGGATTCTCTGATTCTCCATCCACACTGACTGTCCAATACCACAGAAATACAAAAACCCAGGAACCTCACAGTGTGAAAAATAATGAAAAAGGAGAGCAGTTGATTTTCAGGATAATGTAAATGCCACAAATGATACTCTAACTTCTAAATAAACAAGTTCAAATCCAAAGAAAATTAGAAGGGAAGAGTTAAAGCTCTCTGCTATTTATTCTCATATAATTTATACAAACAATTTACAGAACATATCTGAGTTGTTCTACAAGCTTTGCTTTTAAATCCATCTTCCTTTCAAATTAAAAGGAAATAACACACTTCGGCTTCAAATGTATTTAAATTAGGGTTTTAACCTGAAATCTACTATGGAAAAAATGCAAGCCCTTATCTTGAAATCTGCTGGAACAAAAGCTTCTCTTTCCAGCTCACAAAATTCATACATGATTCTGGGTGAAAGAGACGGAGAAAGAAAAGATTCCTGTTGTCTACTCCAAGGAGACAAAAACATAAAAGAAAGCCAAACTACTGAAGTTCTTATAAAAAAAAAAAAAAAGAGTAAAATTACCTGGATGTTATCATCAAGCTCCTCTATTCTAAAACTATCTTTTCTAAAGCCTCAGAAATGTAAAACTGTAGTAAAACTAACAACAAAACAAAGAGCCCATAACGTACTGAAAATTATGGCAAGAAGAAAATGACATGAAGAAGAGGTGAGGTCCATTCAAACCAGGAGCAGAACGGGAAAGTCCACTGGACCTAAACATGGAGCTGGTGGCAGAAAGAGTTGCTCCTTGGCTTGATAACTCAAGGTTGACTTTGACAGATGTGCATCATCCCTAAATCTTACCACACATGTCCAGAAGTTAAGAGATTTCTGGGTGGTATTCCTGTTACTCCCACAATTCTGCCAACACATCAGCTCCTTCCCAGGGCCCAGCTGGGCTCTTCTCCATGGGCATAATGTGCTTTACCTCGTCAATGTGACTTGGCCACAGCAGAATAAACAAAGATTAACTAAGACTGCAGACTACAGGGCCTAAAGGTTCCTGATGAAAAGGTTCCTGGGCCCAGTTTCCTAATGAAAGAAGCAAATGTTAAGCAACAGAATCAGTGTCATTTTCTGCATTTCATCTGGGAGTGAGTTTGTATTTAAGGGTACAATTTCACTCCAACTACCTATGTATGTCTAAAAGTTTGGTGCCTAGGCCAAGCTGGTCTGATAGACTTGCTGTGCAGCCAGTGGAGAGAGACAGCCGTTTCCAGAGGGCAAACCACCCGCAGCATTTCAGACGGGCCCATTATGCCGTCTGAGGAAGCTCAAGTGACTAGATTAGACACAAGATGCAATTTCTAGACAACTGACGTCAGGTTAAACACACTGGAAAAGCACTACGCCAGCAAGTGGATCAAATACATAATCCAGACTAGCCTGCAAATAAGCCTCCTCTTGATGCAGTCTTGCTCCCACAGCTGGGCAGAGTTGTGGTCCATCCCACCCCATGGGGCTGAGACCAAGATTGTACTCCTCACAGAGAAGTTAATACCAGGTATCAGAAGCTTATGAGGGATAAAAACCAAGTGTGCTGACACTTATCCTCATATAACTGTGAAGGAGTTTTCTAGTAAATATGACAACTATTTCAAAGCAACTTCTAATAAAAAAGAATCCTTCTGATTAACATATGCTGATTAACAATGAAAATGCTTATTACAGGCATCACAAGTTACCTTTTCAGTTCAATGTTATTACAACCATGTCTGCATTCCCTTTGCAATCACTACATTTCACAGCAATCATTAAATGTAGTTTATTTCTATACATAACTGAGGGAAATAGCCAATTTGCAAAACTGGAAGTCCTCACACTTGGCGTTCCTCTCATATCATAAACTAAGTGTACAAATGTAATTTTATCAACATGTGGTTTATTAGCTAGTTGAGCTATAGCACTGACACTAAAACTGCTAGAAATTAACTTCAGAAGTTTCTCTCTTCATTTGTTTGAAAGTTTGCCTTATCACCAACCATTTTTTGAATAAGCCTTCTTCATACCTGCCTTTAACTCAACCTTTTCCTATATTTCAATCTAAATTAATAGCATCTTCAAGAATTGCATCAGTGAAAAATATTTTTGAATGTAAAAAAAAAAAAAAAAAAAAAGTAGTATCTTTTATATGATAGGCCATAGCATTTCCACAATTTGCACTAGGGAAGGAGTCAGAAGTGACGGGCAGGTACGGAGTCCACTGAAGTCACTGGAGAGTTTGGTTCAGGATGCTGCTTCCTGGGCTGGAGCCAGCCACAGAAGGCAGAAGGGAGAGTGCCCCGTTGCTAGCCAGGGCAAAAATACTGTGAGGGGTAAGAGCAGGCTCAAGCTGGGCTTCCCACCCACCCAGGAGCACTCAGGGAGCTGCCAACGGGATATGCCAATGGGATCCAGGTATTGTGTGGCTGCCAGCTGAGAGCCTGCAGTGCTGGATCAGTGTGGGGGCACCGTGTCAGGCATCTGCCACACACTGACCTCAAAAAAGAGAAGGTAGATGGGGCTCTCTTTCAACTGGAAGAAAGCTACAGTCATACGTTGCAGTACTCGTGGTGGATTTGCTGTGGCCAAATCAAAGCTTTACTTCAACAAAGCTTGCAACATGGCTTCCCATAGTCCCAGTAGCCTAATTTAGGAGATCTGGACTGGATGGGTGGACTACAAGGTGGATGAGTAACTGGCTGGACTGCTGGGCTCAAATAATAGAGGTCTGTAATTCAAAGTGTCCCTGGCCCATCACAAATCCATGGATTCATCATGACCAGTGCTCCTAAGAGGTCAGGACTGAGACCATTGCTGTTCAAACACAACCTGGATGGTGGGATAAAAACCACCCTCTGCAAGCTCTAAAATGACATCAGTTCAGGCGAAGTAATGGATAGAGAATGTGGAGAGAACTACTCTTCAGAAGCACTGCAATAAGATGGAAGAATGGCTGACATGAAAACAGTAAACAAGAACCACCCAAAACTTCAGCAAAGACCAATGTCAAATCCTGCACTGAGATTCACTATGCATCAGCATGGGCTGGGGCCCAGTGGGAACAGCTCAGAAGAAAAAGTCATGGTGGTCCTGGTGGGCAACAAACTGACTGTGAGCCAGCGGTGTGTCCATGCAGTGATGATGGCTAATCACACACTGGGCTGCGCCACCACAAAGTCAAAGGAAGTGAGGCCACATCTGGAATAACAGGCCCAGTTTTAGACTCTCCAGTGTCAGGAGCTAACAACAAACTGGTGTCTATCCAGTAAGACTATTGGGGGCCCAAGAATACAATGTATGAGAAGAAGCTAAGGGCATTGACTTTGTTTAGACTGGAAATAAAAGTTTAATGGTGGCAGAGGACAATCTCATTGCATTCTTACCCACCTAAAGAGAGGCTGTAGAGAAGACAGACCACAGAGAGGCAACGGCCATGAGTTGCAGCAAAAGAAACTCCTATTAGACATAAGTGAAAACTCACAGCCATGAGTGTGGTTAAGCACTGGAACAGGCTGCTCAGAGGCATTTTCTCAACCAATTCAGACAAGGCCTGGAGCAACTGGACCCAACACTGAGGTCAGATCAGGTTGGAGCAAGAGGATGGGTTAGAGGACCTCCCAATCTAAAAGTTTCTGCAATTTTGTGATATGCTTTGAAATACAAATTGCTGTATTTTCTGAAAGATCAGCCCTTAAAATTTTTCTGCCTTCAGTTCTTCGGGCCTCAGCCCCCCATTTGCAATGTATTAATAACATTAACATCAAGGATGGAGTCCAAGTCCAGACTCAGATTCCTAAATGTAGGTGTCTCCATGTAAGACAAACACCTACACTCCCCTCATACTCAACGAATATCTAAAAAATCAGTTCCCTCTACAGTGGCATCTAGTGCCATTTAAGGTTCTCCAGCATATCTGAGACATCCTCAAGGGACTGTTAGATATGACAGAAATTATGCATGGACCAATACTCTGCAGTTCTAGCAGGAGACCGGGTAGGCAATGTTGGAGCATATGAAATGACCCTGCTAGCCCTTCAGCTGACCAAATGCAGATTCATACTCAGAAACCCCTGACATCAAGCCCACATGTCTACACTTGCAAGGCTCAACCTGGGTCTGAATCCTAACCCTAATTTCCACAACCAGTTACGGTTATGATGAAAAGAAAGCAAGACACAATGAGGAGTGTAGACCATCAAAGGCATTCTAGTTAAATAACATGGAATTTATCCTGTTGGAGAAAATCCTCAAGAATGTTAAAAAATAGTGAATTGGGTGACAATAAATGAATGACAAGGGAAAAGCAAAGTAATCATCAGTCCCCAAGAAATTGTGCTTTGAATGAACAAGATCATGCAAAAATACTACGACTAATAATAATGGACATATAATTACAGAGTGCCCGATAATGCAAACAGAGAGTGACCGACTAGATTCACACGCGCATTTCCTTAGCTTGTGATTTTTTTGACTGCAGCCTTAATCCTACTCCTTCGATGCACTTTCAGTGTGCAATATTCCAGGCACAGTCATGAGTATATGAATACCAAAGGGTGAAGTTTTCAAAGACACTCAGTGTTGGATTAACATTTCCCTCCCTGAAGATCAGGGTAATTTCTTTATGCTTCTGACATCTTCCTCCCCCTTTTCCCCTACCTGGCTTGAGATTTATAATGTAATTTTATACAGCCTTACTTTTTCTTCTTGAAATCATTCCTGCAGCTTTCTGAATTATGTCCATAACATCATGTTCTGAATACCCATTTTAAGGAGTTTCTTTTGTCCTAATAGTTCATACAGAAAATCGGCTGAAGCTGGCAACACTCCAATAAAAGCCACATTCAGTTACTCCATTAAGGAAAAAAGTGAATTCTTTTGCATATGCAGTACCCTGCAATATAAACTAGCACAGAGCTGTGAAATACTGTCATTATTTTACAGCACTGATCTAATTCTCTACTGAATGCCCTAAAATGAAGGGTTTCTTCAGAGTACAAAACACAAGGACTCGAGCTTAAAAATTATAATTTGGCAGTACTTAAGTCTTTTTTTAAAAAATTATTTTATTTCCTATCATATTAAATAACACCAACTGACAACAGCTTTACATGCTGAATGAATCCAGATGCATTTCCTGACTGTAAAGAATCAGAGAGATATAATGTGGCAAGAGACTGGTATTGTGCTCATTAGATCACTAAGCAGCAGTGCTTATAAACAGAATATTTAACTAGACTCTACAAAGATATTCAAATGTAGCTTCAAGAATGTACTTTGAAATTTTCTGCCTAATACAAAAATGCAAGAGATGAGAAATTATCTCCCTTTAAAGTAAAAAGTTCAAGGTGAATGTTACCTGATTAACTCACTTTGTTATTAATTAAATTCAATAAAAATCCCAAATATGCCATGCCATTTTTTATTAGCATTTCTGTAGAAATAAGAACCATGCTTAACATTCAGCCAACAAAATTTAGTCAGAACTAATGAAATATCAAAGAATAATAACATAGTGGAGGAAGGAGTTAAGTTCAAAACACGCCACTGATGGGAAATAAGGAGTATCTCATATAGAACATGAGGAAAAATATTACTATGCAATTTGCATATATTTATACATATATAAAATTTATATATACACACTATACTACTACATACTCTGTATGTATTGCAAACTATAGAAATAGTAATTTCTTTAAAAGTGCTTAAGATATTTTAAGGGGGAAAATGTTCATCTAAGAGCAAGAAGACATCAGAGAAATGGTTCCTTACTCTCCTCCCAGCCTGAGCCCGACTTTGGATCTTGATTTAGTTGTGCAATTCTTACCTCTTAGCGTATGGTGCAAAGATTCATTTATCTGTAATATGAATTTGCCAAGAAATGGCCCGGACAGTATTTGGCCATGAACTCACTTCAGTTTCAGCATTCACATGAGCCACCTACCACACCTTTTCGGTAAAGAAGACAGCTTTGCGTTAGCATGGAAACTGGGCAGCATTGTTCTGTTCATTCCAGACATTAACGATGAAGTGATCTCATTTACTTGGGGAACTTGGCACCTCTGCTGCTCTGCCAAACTTTTGGGGTATAAGTAAAGAACTATGCTCTTCATAGCTGTCTTCTTTCAACAATATAGACATTAATCTTATAAATATTCCATATAAATCTATGATTCCGTGTAAATGGAAAATAAATTAGTTGAAAATATTTTTTTTAAAGCTTGAAAGAATTATTCCCCAAGAAGATATGCTCCCAGCAGAAGGAACTTTCCATGGTGCAACCTTCTAGCATTAGGACAGATAAGGATCTCTCCATGTATTTGTGTGGAAGAGGTAATACAGAAAGACTGTCTTCACAATTTAGCAAGAATTAATGCCCACTTAATATAAAAGCATTGCCAAATCTGTGACTTAACAGAAAGCTGTAACGGGTATTAATTGATGTCATCTGTACACAAGGAAGAATCCATTTGTGACCCAAATGTCATGAAAATCAGCATAATTACATACATTATTGTTCGGGTGATTTTTTCATTAAATTAGGAGTTCAGAGTGGGACTACACTTTCATCATCTGATTACCTTTTTCTCATGGTGAGCATTGCCTTCCAGCTAAATTCAAAGAGCAATGCTGAGAGTTATACACATATGCGCAAAGTATGAGGCATATGAAGGACATTAAAAGCTGAAATATGCCATTTTTCAAGTATAGGAACTGGTAATCAACCATAAGGTACCAAGAAGCTACCAAATTATACCACATTGCTGGAATATAAGAAATAGGTAGCTCAAACAGGGAGAATAGTACCGTCAATGGACCAAGGGGACCATCAGAGAAACACTATGAAACCTCACCCCGTCCCTCCTCAAGGAATGAGACAGTGGTAGCCTCCAAAAAAAGAGAAACCTCCAAAAAGTGAGATTTGATTCAGACCATAAACATGCCCCAAGCTAAACAGTTATGAAAAATGTTCCCACTAAATTTATCCATGAGACAAATCCATCATTCCCATGCAGCACAAAACAGATTGTATTTGGGAGACAGAGAACTGCATTCCCTCATGGTGCAAGTAATTTGGGAAGCACCACGGTATTTACTTAGGGAATGACTAATTGGGTATGAAGACAAGGGGGGGGGGGGGGAAGGGGGGGGGGGCCTCTAATGTGCTAAAAATAGAATTATTTAAAAAAAAATAAATAAAAGCATGAACTGCAGCTAGAAACATGGTCTTAGGGAGAGCCCAGGGACACGTCAGGATTCAGCTTCAGCTCTCTGAACTAGTGGCGCATGAAAGTGCTTATTTGTCACCACGCCAGACACTTGGATGTCACCGAAGTAACGATAAGGCTGAGGAAGGGGGGGCAGAGTGGCAAAAAGGAAATCCCCCTGAATCGGTCCAGCCTGTGCTGTGGGAAAGAGGGGCAGGTATCTAGGCACAAAGTCACCCCAAGATGGACACTGAGAAAGGAGAAGAAGGCTTCCCATGATGCAGAAGGAGAAGGCTTCCTGCGACGGGGAGGGCAGGAGAACTCTGCACTCTGACTGAGCATCCAAAAATAGTTATAAGAAAAAGTAGCATGAATTTCTACCCCTTGCCCAAACACAGTCACACATTCCTGAGATAATAAAAATCTTGCAGGGTAAATGACCCCACATTTGGGACATTTGAAATGAGGGCCCAAGGTCATAATGCAATGGGTCAGGAAGAGCATAAAATGGCCTGCAAGGTCAACGTAATTCCGATCACTGATTTTTATGACTTCATAAAGCACTCAAAGTCAGTAACTGAATTATTTCTATTAAAAAAATACGCCATTCAGCAGGCTTCTGTACACCCACGCATGCACTTATCCAATGTATTAGTCATGTATCACTACCAAAACAGAATAAAAATATATTTTAACAAATCTTGCACAAAGTCAAAACATAATTCCTTCACAGACATGTTAGTCCACAAATCTGCTTTTTTCATTCAGCTTAGGCTGCCACAATCTCTTATGGACATCTATTACACGGATCTGTCGAACCCATAATTCCATTCTTGACATTAAGTAATAAATACATAATGCAGACACACATTTGTCCTTTTCAAAATTCAGCTGAAATCCATTTCTTTAGATAAGAGCATGACCTGTCCAAGTCACCTTCCAAAATTCAGAAGATCTCTCTCCACTGAGGCACGCACTCCAATCTTCACATCCTGGCCGCTACTTGAAACAGGAGCTATATATATCCAAGCATTTGACAAAAAAACAGGAATTTATGACTGCTTTGCATGCCATTGGCATGTGGCAGTGCCATTCATAAAGCTGACACTCACGGCAGGGATCACTGCAGAGGCAGAACAGGAGGACACCAAGATCCATAATTAAAATTTTCACAAGGAAAATACCATGCAGGCTGCTCCCGAGCTTGGTGAGCGCTTCATTTTAATGTGTTTAACCTTACATGATTTCTATTAGCCTGGAGGGTGGTGGGTTAAACTAATGGTGAACTTTGCACTTTGCAAACAGTTACACTCAAATTGTCTCTTTAAATTTACTTCTACGAAGGGATGTTGATGCTGAGACAAAAGTTCACGTATAAGGCAATATCTGCTGTACTGCTTAAAAACCTAAGTGTTGCCTTTTGGGGGCTAATGTAGCTAGAAAGAGGTCTGTGCTATACAACACTTAAAAACCCTCAGGGATACCAGCCCTGCTGATTAGCACTTCAATTCTGTAGTCAAATGGAGGTCACTGCAGTAGGTGTTTTTCAGGGGAAATGATTAGGATGGGGAAGGATGTAGGGAGGATTTGCAAGAGATGAAAACAAATGACACTGGCCTTGTAATAAAAATTCTGAGTGCAGCAGGGAGGGGAAGATGTATCATCATTAGCTCATTTACCGGTTGTGAACTAGCGAGGGCTCATGGCCATGAATCTTTCCATGCCGCATGCACATTTTTAAGAAGGCAGCAAGCTCTAGCACGCACCCGTAAGATCAGACCCAATGATCACACGAGTAATATGCACCCACAGAGAAAAATTACGGTTGAAGTTGTCTAGCTGGTGTACTTCTGAAGTCTGCCACACTTCAAAAGGAGCAAGAGCCACAACAGAGACCTGAAAAAAATGAGCCGTGCTCTGTTGGGGGACTCTTCCACTAGAAGAGGTAAAGCACGTGCCAGCTACTGCTGGGCAAAATTAGGACTAAGCTCAGTGAAGTACTTAGCCCTAGTAAGTTCAAACACAAATTCTGACCCAGAAACACACAAAATTAGGCATGTGGAAAAGCATGAGGACATTGGCATTTCTGTGGCTCTTGGCCTTACTATCCATATAGAAACAAGGTTTTCAAACTTACAAAAAAAAAAAATATTTAGGAAATCTAACTTTCAGTGGCACTTGTGCTCCTTCGTTACATGGGCTACTCTGAAGAACAGCAGCAGCACGATAAAGCTGAGGTTAATAAAAGAAAGAGGAGACTCTGGATCCGTGCAGGGCAAGGCCCTTTTGGGGGGGAGCTACCACTCCATCTGCCACCCCCAGACAGAAAGGCCTGCAGTCATTAGGAGAAGACAGAAACAGATCGATGCAAAGGACAATGCAACGGTCTGTCAGCAATTCAATGCAAAGATTTACTGGTCTTGTTTTGTGAGTAAAGGCAGAAGACATCATAGTGCTGGCCCCCTGTATACAAGGAGTAAAGACTTAAGGATCATGCAAAGGAAAGAGATGGAACAAACAGCAGCTGTGAAAGGAGGAGGGGATGACATGGGAAAGAGAAACCACCCTCAGTGAGGAAATTTTCTTGTCAGGTGATGTAAATAAAACATTGGTGTTTACATCAAGGCAAGGCTGGTCATTAACTTCTTCTTCCATGCTTCATCACCTCTCTTCCTTTGCTAGGAACAGGATTGTGCTGGCGAAGAGGAGCAGACAGACCCAGCAGGACAGTCCAGTCCAATCACTGGTTCACTGGGTATGAACTCTGGCAATACACGTCTGGATTTACAGAGAAATTTAAAAGTCTAAACCACACCAACAGAAGGCTCCTCAGAATTCGGTGACTGCAAGCTGACTGCAAGCACATTGTTCTTCCCAATGGCATCTTCTCTCTGAGCCTCAGCTCTCCCATCTACACAAGGGTAGATGGAGAATGAAACATTGTTCTCATAAAGGGCTGATTTCAGTAAAGCTAATCCCATTCCAAAACACTCAGATGGATATTTAAATCCCACTGGCTTCATTGGGTTAAAAGCAGTTTGCTGACTCAGGGCCCCACACTGGTAGCAGGGACAATAAGAAAACCCATGACAGATAGACAGGTGGAGAGGACGTACCAGGGTATATATGAATTTGCTAGAGAAGGCTTTCAAACGGAATAAGAGACAGAATTAAAAAATGGGAGAAAGCTTTCTAGTTAATTGAAGATTAAGAAGAAGTAGAAATAGCAAGTGCAACACAGCTGAAGGTATGATAGGTTCACAGCAGAAGGCAGGAGATTACTTTATAGTCTTACACAATTAAATTAATTCCTTTTAATCTTTTTATACACATTGTAAACAAGATCTCTCTATCCCATGAAAATTACCTTTTAAAGGCTGGGTAAATACATTAACTAATCCTAAAATCCCAGAAATCCCAGTTTAATTTTTTTCTTTTTTTGAGAAAACAAAAGCCAAGCAGGGAAAAGCTCTGTAAACAGTTTTGACCTTCAGAGAGTTTGGCACTCTGTTTATTTATTCCAAAAATGAAACACTGCTTCAAGCAGCTAAGGGAGAAAAAAGAAAAAAAAAAAGGTCATTTAAATGGAAATGGCTACACCTCATTTGCAGGAACCAAGAGGATGCACCCTAAACATTCATGATATTACACAAAACCCACAGAGCAGATAACTGGTAACAGCACCTAGAAGTAAAGTCAGGTGGAAGATAAAACTCCCACTTCTCTTTACTGGAAAACAATTTAAAAAACAGCTTAAAACCATCCAACATGACAGGGCAGTAGAAGCAATTTTGATGATGGCTCTGAATTTACTAGAGATAATTACTTAATATCCCTTCATGTGCCCATCAGCAAATATCATAATTCCTGCTGATACTAGTGCATACCTTGTGCCCCGGGTGCTTGTACACCCATTTCAGACGTTATGGAGGGACCATGGCCACCCTCAAGGTCCATCATTGCCAAGGTCATCCCCACACGACTCCGTGCTAGCAGGAAGGGACCCTGCAGTTTCCCAACCACCTCCACAACACAGCCCTCGGAATTGTCTCATTTCACTTTCACAGACTGTTTTTTCAGAGCAGAATATCCCAATGAACAATACAAATACGGTACACTATTTCTTTGTAAATTTAATTAAGCAATTGAAGGGAGAGTTAAAACATGGCCATGCAGTGTAGTAAGCTACAGCCGCTCTGCCTCGTCGTGCCTAGGAGAGCAGAAAGGGAAATTAACAGCCACAAAGATGTTTTACAGTTTTGTTTCCAAATATCTGCAGTGGGGAAAATAAAAATCAAGACAGCAAAATCTGAGATTTAAAAAATATTGTCAATATTATTTAGCAAAAAGGATGTAGTATATTATAAAGGACACTACGTGTCTTTAGTTGGTCTAAACATGGAGATAATAAGGTCTGCTCATTTATATACAGATATACAGGAATCTTGATTACAGTCTAAATAGTTCATATTCTACCCTAACATAAAGGGTGTAACACATCACGCCCAGCAATATGGAAATCTCAATTAACACTAAAACAGAAATGTTAATTCATACAGGAGTTTCTTCATGAGAACAGATATCCATCGACTGCTTACTGCCCAGTTCCCATTCAAGAGAGAAACTATATCCAAATGAATAAATAGAGATGAAAATGCCGATGCTTCCCAGGGTGAAGAGCTCTAACCAGGAAGGTTACAGGACAAAGATATTGCTGCTGATGAGAAACGTGGTCTGGAGGATTTTGAGTTGAAGTTTCAGAACAATAAAACTCAAATTCAGCAACTGCTGCCATGGCATAACAACTGGCAAGACAGTACTCTTTTTTTTTTTTAATTTCTTTTTCATCTGCGATACTGTACATTTCGCTGCCATGACAACTAAACATTTTCTGCCCATCTGTATGGTGACAAAATAGATATATACATCTGTTCATGAATCTTGTTTTTAAAAGACAGATAATATTTTCCCAACTTTTGTATGTTTTTAAAGCTCTCTTCAGAACGAAGCAGAATATTGCGGCTTCTCTAAAACAGAGGTCCATAAATCACACCGCACAGGCAGTATGTTGCCCAGGAGACACTCCTAACATCGCTCATCACCACCACAAATGAAAAAGTCAAAACAGAGGCTGGTGACAAGGCCCAGGGAACATTACCTTCAGCACACACTCCCTCCCCCTGTTGCCTTTGCTTATCACCATTAGCAGTATCACTACCTAGAGACCTACTTCCTTGCCAGCTGATTAGAAACACAAAGCCATTTTCACAAAAAAAAAAAAAAAAAAGGACAATATATGAATGATTAGGGACAGGGAAAGGAATTTTACTGCCATGTAGTTTAATAATTCTTTAAAGTCTTTGTAATATCTTCCATCTCAAAGCTTCCACATCCTTAGAACACATAATTCAATAAATAAATTAACTTCAGTGACATCAAGCAACTCAACCAAGGTTGCATTTGCTTTGTCCTTAGGCACTTCTATTAAATAAAAACTCCTTTTCTGCACTACTGAGCTCCAACCCTACACAGCCAGGACAGGCTGTGACACTGGCACATGAGATTATTCCCAACTACAGTAAGCAACAGATTCCTGAAATCTTTAAGAAGATTTCCAGCTCTGTTCTTTAGTTTCAGATTAGCAAAGAACTGCAAGGAAAAAAAAAAAAAAAAAGTCCTGGGGTTAAAAGTACTGCAATGTGGAGAAAACAGAGGTTTTGGTGGGGAGTAGCTTGAAATCTAGATTTTAATGGGAAGGAAGACACTTCCACACACTGGAGTAAAAAAAAGCACAACATAATAAAACCAAAAAATCCAGCAAAACCAAAGACAGTCAAGCATCACATAAAAGAAAAGAGGTCTGCAGCTCTGACTGCAAGGCAGAAACAAAGTGGAAAAATGGGAGGAAAAAAATGGGAGGCAAAGACAGCGGAGCATCCTTCCCTAAAAGAACTACTATCGTCTTTTACGCCACACAACGCAGCAAACGTTTGGCAAGGCAGTGAAGCCACGCTAGACGCATTCCTTCAGCACATTTCTGAGCCAAAGTATCACGTGCTGCAGGCAGCTTTAATCTGCTTCCCCGGCTTCTGCATGCTGCCTTGAACCGCCTGGCCCCAAGCCCAAAAATGGGAATTACTTGCTCAGAGCAATTCCTGTCACCTCTCTGGTGAGCCTCGTACCGGATTTAAAACAAGGACACCATGGCAGGGCTCCTTACTGACATGGCAATTACTCTAAGCAGGCAGCTAGTAGCTGCCAAAACTGTTTAGTAGGTAAATGAAGAGAGAAGCATCGACTGAGCTCCTGATGCGCTTCACCCTCACCTACAGCCTTCCCACCTTGCTACACTTAGGTTGCGTGCACCAAACTACGGCAGGGATGCAGAAACCGCGTGTCTCTGGCAGGCTCTGCTGTCTGCTGTCCCACAGCCAGGCATGCCTTCAGCCACGCAGGGCTGGAGGTCCTCCCGCTGTCCGGGGGATAATCCGGCATGAAACCTCTGGTTCTGGCGAGTAGCGGAGCCCCATCTCACCCCACGCCCTCGATAAATTATTTAGGGTATCACAGAAAGTATTATCAGGCTCAGGAACACCTAAGTGCCTTTTTCTCACAGCGCCCAAGAGGCAGGCACACAACTCCTCCAAAAACTCCTGAGTCCACCAAAATGGTCTCCCATTATTTCTTACAAGGAATGTTTTGTCAAGGAGAACGTCCAACAGCCCTTTCCGCTTCTGGCCATCAGCTCCACAACTGACAAGAATGGCTGTGAAAATACCATAGCTGCATTTTTACACCTTTAAAACGATGCATGACAGGACTAGCTGCAGCACGGAGCTACAGGCAGTCCCTTGGCCAGGCCAAACAGAGACACGGTGGCTACAGCAGAGAGGGAGCAACAGTAAGGATTCATCCCACTTAATCCTGAAATTTATTTTCTCGTTTGTTTGCAGCCAGCACTGCAGTAAGCCAGGTTTTGGAGCATCACCCACCCCTGGAAGGCTGAAAGGAACAATCGGGCAACCTGAGCACACGGTTGACGGGTATGTCCAGTGCAGTCAATGTAACATTTCTATAGTTAATTATTTGGAATAAATGTACTAGCTTAAATAGGTCACTGCAATACTACAGTTCTCCTTGGAGATTAGACTGGGAAAGAAGTGACTCCTGAGGGGACTTCTCCTTTAACACCCTCCAACTCCAAATGCTAAGTGACTGCATTACACACAACCACTGCAATGCATTTTGATACGTGTTTCTATCAAAATCACTCACAGCGTTTTAGAGCCATTAATCATGCGAGACTCACAACTGGCACGAAAATGCCTCTGACAATGTGATGATCATTAGACTTATCGTACAGACAGGTAAAGCGAGGCTTGAAGAGGTTAGTCGCACTGCCAGAGGGGTTTTGTCTCTCTGTACTATATAGTAAGTAGCTTTCGCCATCTGATAGTTGCTCTGACTTGTGATTTCAGCTCGAGGCTCAGGGGCCCACACCATAAACACCACGTAGCAAATAAGCATCCTAATCAGCTAACACACCGAATCCTCGTGTTAGCGCACATCCTGCTTGCTCCATCACAGCTGCTGCTTCCACACCACAGCCTGGACAAAGCAGCAGCTTTTGCCACGTGGTATTTCCAAGCCATTCCTCCATCCTGCTAAAATCACTTCTGGTTTATCAGGATGACTCTCTGCCAAGCAACCTCTACAAAACAGGGAGTTACAAAATATACTACATGGTCAAATTGTAAATATCTATCTATGGCTCAGTATGAATTTTAGTGATGTGAGCTATACCAGTGCAACTCCTTGTGTGGAAGCTCTCAGACCCATGGGATTACAGTCATATTACTCCAGCATAAGATCACACAAGCATCAAAAGGGCAACCCAACCCTTAACTTTGTATCTGATCTCCCTTCTCTACCTCCCCCAAAATGCCTAGTGTTTGCAGGGCCCATAAATTCAATCAGGGAATTGATCCTTTCACTTCTTTTCTCCGAAACAGACGAGTTCTCCTCTTGACCTGTCTCACCAAGTGGCTATGAGACAAGCCAAGAGCCGCGGCAGGGAGGTGGTAGGAAGCAGCAGTCAGGACCAGGAATGGGATGCCTTTACCGCAGTCAGAACAGGTTAACAGGAGCTGAGAATCACAGCCTTGTTTCACTGCAAAGATGGGATTCTTCACAAGCAATTCAAGTTAATTCAGCAAAAACTGTTTTTTTCTGCGTAGACCAGCCCTTCAGGAACCATCCTGGGGAAGACAGTATCTCCTGGACCTAAGTGACTGGGGGAAGGGGATCATGGCTCCTTTGCCAGAGGTTCCCATCCCATCCAGGGACTTTCCAGAAGCCCAAACCCTCTTGTCAAAGTGGACTGGATTATGATGGACAGCTTCCTTTCCTGTGGCCTCACGGTTATTTCTGACTATGTTCAACATCAAGACAGAGCTTCCAACTGGTATCAGAGGAGTTGTAATTTGTGGGTACAGAGAAAAAGAAACAGATTTTCTGAGAATTAGCTGGATTTTATCTTTGCCAGTGACAGATTAGTGTTCATTATGAAAGATTAAGCAATTAAAGGAAATCCCTATGAAAGACCTGAAACATATGCAAAAAGTTTCAAGCATTGGTGTGTTTCCACGAAGCTAACACGAACCCTTCTGTGCTCCTAACAATATAGGAGTACAGCACTTTGCATTGCAAACCATCAGCAAATTCAACCTTGATAGTTCAGATAATTCAAATATAATTTAGATATTACCTTCCGTCTTTACAGGGAAGCAGCAATGGGTTTTGACAATAAATTGATGGGGGGGCCAAACTCTATAGAGTCAGCAGTCCTAAATTCATTAGGTCACATTTATTGAACAGATTTTGCCATTTACCCTTTAGCCAGCACAGCTAAATGCCAGTCCTGTTCCTTCCTCATAAACAGTCCTCATCTCCTCTCCAAATGTCGCCATAGGCACAGTCTTTCTTTTCTGATTATTTTGCCTTTCTCCAGAAGGACGTTTTGTAACTCAGAAGCAGCTTGCTGCCCACACTGAACTACATGTTCCTAAAAGGATGATATCTCATTAAAGGTAGAGCCATAGGATGCAAAGGAGCCACACACTCGCAAAAAGTACCTCATCTCATTAACAAACGGCTGGTCTAACTGCTCATCGTGGAGATGAAGACACATCATTAATTTGCTCTGCATGTCGGTACTGACGGCACAGAACGCGCTTCCGCATCCCTGGTACTGTGGGAGGAAAAAGCACACATTAAAAGTTTGTGAGGCTTCTAATGGCAGTAGCTCACGTGGGCTGAATCTGCAGTATTCAGGATTTCCTTAAGGAGAAGGATGAGGCAGGTGTCTCCGAAGAGCGGTGCTGGGAAGGTTAAAGCGAGGGAGACTGCTCCATCCCTGGGAAGGACCCCACAGCCGCTCAGAGCACCCAGCGCCGCCCAGAAGAATCAGCCCCGAAGTCCCGCTGAGGTTTCGCTCCGATCCCCCTCCAGCTGCCAGCACCCCCGAGAGCTCTGGCTACGAGATCCGGCCATCCCTGGATCGGGTCGTGGTGCTGGTATTTGCCACTACCCAGCACTCTTTCCCCCACAGCAAAACAGAAGGGTATAAACCCAGAGCAAGTTGCGTTAATTCCTGACGAGGGCTTGGACTGCGATCTGCCATCACCTAAGAGTTAACGATAATTAAGGCAAGGTAAGAAACCCCACCTAATACAGCCCACAGGAGTGGTGCAGTGCCAACCAGTTCATCCTTACAGACCCTCTCAACAAGAAACAATAAAATCCAGTCCTTTTAAAACCAGCTCCAAGATCCTGTATAGCATAAGAAGGGTGGCTTCGTATGGAAAGACATACTAGGAGTTCGAAAAATCCACCCCATCTGCCACTGTCTGCTATGGCCAAGTACAGGTTCATAACAGAGATGCTGATACCTGAAGTTCCCACTCTTTAATGAATTTCTACATTGTCATTTCCTGCCCCCCCGCCAAAAGAAAAAGAATCAAACTATTAACTTATCTACACCTCTCACACCCTTTCAGTAAAATGGGAAACTACATAAATGTTGTACATCAAAGAGCTTCCTTCATTAAAATGTGAAAAATAATTTGTGTACTTTAGATGAAAGGTGTTTTGGGACTGTGAAGTATTCTGGCAAATTTAATTAAATCCCATAGTTATCCTCTCATAAAAAGAAAGCTTTTGGGGAAAAAAGTTGTATGAAATTTAACTGATTCACAGTTAGGGTTTTTTTTTTTTTTTTTTGCAAAATCTTTACCTTATGAACTGAACCACTGGCAAGAAGAAAAACTATTTTTAATGACCTACGTGTAAAGTTACATTTCCAGAACATGAATTCTTAGTAAAACTTTTAAATGAAGAGGAAAATTCCCCAAATAATTATGCATATAAGTCATTATGGGCTGCAATGATCTAAAATCAGAAATGAATTTGCTATGCAAATTTTAGTAAAACTGAAAAACCAAAGGCTTCAGTTGTGAAAGATGGGCAGCTCTAGCCGTCACACTGTGGAAGCAGAGAGCTATTGAAACCACATACAATCAGATTACTCTCAGGCCAATGTAAACACTTCTTCATAATTAGTCCTGACATAAATTAAAGCAGGAAAGTTTGATTTCATTCCTTATAGTTGCTAGGATGATTATTCATCAGTGCTAATGGCCACGAGCTCAGGTTTATAACTACAAAAAAGCACCCACCTAGCTCGAGCCAGACCCAAACCTCTGCACCTCCTTAGCCACAGAGCTGCACACCTCTCGAGTCCACCGCCTCGGAAAACTATCATTCTACCCGTACGGTGAGCACATTTTGCTCAAGTCCAAGATGAAAACATCATCAAAGTAACTGAAAAGGATTTCCTAAGAGCAGAAGCTTCGGGCTGCCTCTCTCTTGAGAGGGGCGGTTGTCATAACCAGACTGTCACCCGTGGGGAACAGCGGCAAAGTTGAGGTGTACTAGGTATAAAGATACTGTTTGGTTGCTATTTTCCAGATATCCATGAGTGTCTAAATGGAGGGGCTCCAAGGCACGTCCTGATGTCCCCAATCATTCAGACGGGGGATGCACTGGAAGGTACCACAGCTCTCTGCAGACCCACACTCCCCATTTTCTTCACCATTCCTCTGATGCAGACAGCATGGGGGAAGCCAAACACAGTCCTACCTCTTCACACCCTTCCTGCTCCCACGGTACACAGCAGCAGGACTTCCCGAGCAGAGGGCAGGTACCACGGGCAGGACTCACCCAACCACCTTTCACCACCTGGGGTAGGACTCACTTCACCTTAGCTGAGCATCATGTTCGTGTCCCCTTGGTATAAGAAGGAGACTGAGGTGCTGGAGCATGTCCAAAGAAGAGTAATGAAGCTGGTAAAGGGTTTAGAGTACAAGTCTTACGAGGACCAGCTGAGGGAACTGGGGGTATTTAGCCTGGAGAACAGGAGGCTGAGGGGAGACCTTCTCACTCTCTACAACCACCTGAAAGGAGATTGCAGCCAGGTGGGTGTTGGTCTCTTCTCCCAAGTAACTAGAGAAAGGACAAGAGGAAATGGCCTCAAGTTGTGCCAGGGGAGGTTTGGATTGGATATTAAGAAAAATTTCTTCACTGAAAGGGTTATCAAGCACTGGACCAGGCTGCCCAGGGAAGTGGTTGAGTCACTATCCCTGGAGGTATTTAAAAGATGTGTAGATGTGGCACTTAGGGACATGGTTTAGTGGCGGACTTGGTGCCGTTAGGTTAATGGTTGGACTTGATGATCTTAAAGGTCTTTTTCAACCTAAACGATTCTATGAGTCTATGATTCTGTGTCCAACCTGTGTGAGACATTTAACCAGAGGAGCAAAGCCACATGAGATGAACACTGCCCCATGTTAACTGTCCAACTTAAGCCTCACGTCACCTAATTACAGTGCCAGGCAGAGTAGCCCAAGGCCCAGCCAGCAGTGAGAGATCATGCAGCTTCCCACACCATGACATTGCCCCACGATCTGCAAAACACTGGAGGCACAGAGCCTGCAGAGATGTCCCCAAAACATTCCCAGAAAAAAAAAAGATGTGACAAACTCCTAACCACAACAGAACGGATTTACAACTTTTTTGTTAGGCACAGACAAAATGATCAGGTTGATGCCAGTGGAAAACTTAGCTCTGAGAAACATAAATATGTATTAGTGGGAACACCTAATGCAAACCAACTGCAATGAAAACTCCCTCCCCACATACACTCAGTTTGGCTTTCCTCTCAGTTATTTCTTATTGGCAACACTTCAATGCTAATAAGACACCATAAGTGTATAAAATGTAATAAAGATGTTTACATTAAACAGCAGACTACAGATTAAAAGAATCTGTTCCATAAACTAGAGAAGCTCATCTCAAAACATCTATTTTCAGGTAAACACATACATATGAATAGAGAGATATCTGAGAGTGGAAGGATTTTTAAATTTTATTTTATTCTTTCCTTGCTGGCAAAGACCTAACAAGTACCAAGACTTGCACACTGAAATTAGCCAAACAGTCTTAAAACATGACACAATTTTTTTAGCAATAAGAGCAATGAAAGATTGGAAGAGCTTTCCAAGCAAGTGCTTGATTCGCCAATACTTGGAGTCCTTGAACTGCAGCTTGATAAAAAGCACCCTTTAATCCAGCTTCCTGCAGCCTGCCTATGTACTGAAGCAGGGGAAGAGAAACATGGACTTAAATTTTTGATCAGTCCAGTGTTAACCACGTGTCTCTGCTCCATATCAGCCCCACAAATTCCTGGTTATCTCTGTCCAGTTCTATTGCTCCCTGAAAAGCCCCACAACCTGCTGCAAGGGTCAGGCAGCAGGATGCGTCCTCAATTTTATTGGCCACTGGAGATTCCTCTCTCTTGGACTTGTTTCAGGAAAGGATTAGGCAGCACACCAAAGTGGCTCCACGCGATCTCAGACACTGTTGAAACATCATCCTCTCTATGTCCCAGGAGGACAGGACTGCCCGTATTGCCCTCCACATGCTCATAAGCTTGCAGTTTTGCATTAACAACATCACTTCTTAACATCCCTGGGCTTCCATTGGTGCCTTGGAAGAGCTAAAATGGATTTTTCTGCAGTTTCCTCTGAACTACCACAAATTGCCCACATGGGAAAGCAGATCACAGTCTGAAGTGATGCCCGGATAAAGCTGGTGCTCAGATGCTCAATTTTTGTCCCGTCTAATCTAACTATCTTGGGGCTTGGTCCCATCGCTGGCATTTTGGGCATAAGCTTTTTGCAGAAGCGCCTCTGTAGAATTTAATGGACCGTAATGCACAGGATAACATAGGGGTCACTTCTGGGCTTACCTGCTAAGGGAGAGAATACCACAACACGCCGTAGTACTAGTCTTGGAAACAAATCTCAAGGTGATAAAGGTGACAGCTAGGAGGAAATACAATTGGCACATTTCTTTATTAGTAAATAAATTACTTGGAGATTGAAACGAAATCTCCTACCATCAGGAGCATCCTGAATAATAAAGGAGATTCTCTATACATTTTCCAAAGAAGGGAAAACGTGCAAATTACAGCTAGCTATAAAATTTATATATCATGAGCTGTTTTATGGGATATAAAGCCAAGAGAGCTGAACAGCTTGAATGGAACAATTCTGCACAACTGGCCTCACTTAGGAAACTTTCAAAGTATGTCAGAATGATACTAAGGGCCCTTTAAAGTAAATATTTTCAAAAGCTGATGCACTGTTTTAGGGTTCGTATTATTAAATAAAAACTTAAACAAATTCGCTCCAGTGAAACCAAGACAAGCCTTACTCCTTTACTAATTTACAGCTATAAATGGCAGGGAAATTATAAAGACAGAGACACGGAATTTATAAAAAAACATTCGTTTTCCACCACAACTAATTTTAAAGAAAAAGAAAAATGTTAACAATTACTTTCCTAAAATTGGAAATCATAAATGAAGGAAAGCTTGCACTATCAAAAGCTGCCAGAGATAACTCACAGAACAACGATAGCACAGTGCCGCAGAAATAGCTGTTCCCAGGAATGCTTTATTTGTGCCTGACACAGATACAGGATGACAGACCAGATTTTGGCCAGGACTGTGCTCTGTGGTCTGTCTGACACGCTCTTTCCCGGAGAAGCTGCTCAGGAGAGCCATCGCGGCCGGGCTGGGGACTGACGATCTCCAGTCCCGGATGGTGGCTGCAAGTGCCTCCCCCAGGAGCATCCCCCTTTCCTGAGCCACCTCCCAGCAACTCCCACTGGCACTTCCCTTGTTCTACGGCCTGACGGTTCTTTGAAAACTGGTTTTAGAAGCCTAGGATAATTAAGTGGCTCCAAAATACTGGCTCTAGGCAATGAAATTTGCCTAGACTCACCAGGAAAAAAAAAAAAAAAGAACGTGTATAATACTAATGCCTCAAAACTCTACAATGAATTCAATTCTACAAGTGAGTCTGCCCAGATTTACCCGCTAGCTCCTACATGCTTTCATAAAATTAAACAAGCAAGGGGAAAAAAAAAAAATCACATATCACAACCCATTTTCATTTTTACTTGATTTTGTTTCAAGGAAATGCTAGTAATGGTCTCGCATAAATATTTATCGGACCACTCAAATTGTAATAAATGAAAGTATCCTTCAACTTGCATACACAATAACCGAAAACTATTTTAGAAGACGGTGACAAGATGCAAAGAGTCTGAAGCAATAAATTTATTCCCTTCTGCCAGACAGATATAACAGTGCAGGCAGGTCTGGTTTATTATAAACTATATCATCTGGTGTTTCTAGTTTCCATTATTAATCGTTCAAAGACATGATTAGGGTTTTCCAACACTGACTGGCTTCTTTTTAGACTCTAGCCACAGTTTGTCAGGAATTTCTATCACTTATATGGTACCTTAAAAGGTATCAAAATAGAAGATCCAACTGCTATCGTTGGCACCACAAATAAATCCATGGAGTCTGTAGTAATTTGCGCTCCACCTCCATTTAATAGTATCTTTAAGATTTCAGCACTGTGAAAGACAGGCTTGGCTTATTCATTCGAATTTCAGGCCTGAAAACACCTAAAGATAACAAATTAACAGGGTCATCTCCAGCTCGCGTTCTTAACAGGGGGCCTCTGCGGGGGTGGAAATTAGTGCCAGCTAATGCCTAAATTCAAAGTCTCAATGAAAATCAGGAGACTCAGACACCTGAATAACCTTAGGAAATGAGGTTAGTAAGTTTTGAAAGCGTTGCTTAAGTCCATGCTTATGGGCTTTGCAACAATATTAACATCTCCTAAGCATTTCCTTAATACCGCTATTTTATCTCCATGTTCAATTCCAATGAGACTTAAGAAAATGCTTCAATACTTTCCTGAAAAGCAGAAAAAGACTTATTGCTTCAGTTTTCCCACCTATGCAGTGGAGTCAGCCATTCCTTGCATGCTGGGGCACTGCCACAACCAACTCTGATCAAGCCTACAGAAGTCTCTGCAGCAGAAGATGCTGAGCGTGTCTAGTCTGTCTGCTCCTCTAGAACTCATTTTGTTCACTTGCTATTACTAGCATATCCACGGGTAGCGTAGGGGTAAATATAGAAACTCTTCAAGTGCCAGGCTGTTACATCAACTGTGCACAGAGTAGAAACACATGCCAGACTAAAACGTGGAGCTTGAGTCAAAAATGTTGTTTAGCTGAACCACAAATCATTAAAAAAATGAGAAGAAAGACGTCAGTATTTAGGCCTAGGACTGATCTCATCTAATTCAACCTTTTGAGAAGTCAGGCAGCCTTGCTAGTTGTCCAAGTCCCCACAGCAGCCAGAAAAGAGGCACTGCTAGATGGCTATTAGTCACCCAAGGTAGGTGGTATCATAAACTCCTATACATTTGCTGCAGTCACCACCAGCTCCTGAGACAGCAAAAAATACACCATTTTGCTGTGGTATCAGCACTATGAGGGTGTACATACCAGGGCCAAGAAAATCCAATGGTTTATGAAGGTAGTAGAGGACCTCTGACAGAGACCATTTCCAGAAGATGAGTTATGTCTATTAGAGCTATCACTAGGATGAAAGCTCAGAGAATACTGTCATCCCACAAAAATTTTTAACAGATCTCTGTTAATTTTGTGTGACAACGATCTGGAAATATAGAGGAGTTTTTTAGACAATTCTCTTCTAAGGAACTGCAATTAGCAAACTGGTGAGGAGTTCGGAGAAATACACCAGGCGGGAAGCGGTACTAGAGATAAAGAAATGGCTCGAGCTTCTCCATAGGCCCTGAGTTGCGTAAGGGGAAGGTACCACCTATTTCTGCAAGGAAGGTCAAAGCATCAGATCTTGATGACTTTCTATAGATGGAAAAGAGGGTGGGATGCTCTGGTCCAGCACCGTATTCTCAGAAAATGGAAAAATGTAAAATATTAGCTGCACAACTATCATCTCTTATAGTCTTAAAAAACTTTTTCCAGTTCTTATTTTTAAAAGTACATTTATGTGCAGGCTTCATATTCAAAGACAATTCCCTGAAATTAGGCTAAAAACATCAAACTGGTAGAGAGGAGTCTACACATTTAATTTAGCATGTGAACAGGACAGCATATATTCTTATTTACAGTTGGTTTACAGTTAACAGGGATGGGTTACAGCTGACCAAAGCAAGGTGTTTAGCATAGACCTCTACCTCTGATCTAGTCATACAAAGACCTGCATAATTCAGAGAAAAATTCACATTTGTAGAGCATGATTCATCCAACTAATTTGATGTTTTTACTTTAGGGTAAAATGAATTACGTTTCTCAACTGTCCATTTCTCTCTGTTCACTGTAAGGAAAATGTGCAGTGACTAGTTCTGACTGTAGATGACCACCATATTTCATCATATAGATTACATCTCAAGAGTCCAAGAGAATGAGAGGGGAAAAAAAAAAAAAAAAAAAGAGGTTCTGATCAGGAGACAGAAGGAAAAAGAGATCACAGGCAGGATCACATTATGTGTCCCTCAGTGCAGTGATCTTAAATGACAAGCTTGTGACATTTATACCAACAGTCAATAATTAGGCCAATGAAGATAGAAAAACAATGACTTTGAACTTTACACCTAGGCTGGTGACAAACTCCATCTCCACTGAGGCTTGAATCAACACATGAGAGTCCTCTATTTAAAAAAGTTCCCTTTTTTTAACCTCTAGAAAAGTCTTAAACCATTTTTTTTAGCTATGAATCATGAGTTGACTTGCAAACCCATGAGAAATTTAGTCTGTTGGCTAAGGCACTAGTGGGAAACCAGGGATGAAGTTGGAGAAGGTTGGGAACTGCTGCCTCCTTCTTCAGGAGAGTTTGTATTGATTTACAAACTTGCACTGGCTCTGCATCCTGGAAAAGGAAAGTAAATCCACTGAAACAAATTTGGAAGTGATTCACAAGGCTGTGGGACCAAATACACGTAAATTTTCACTTCAGTAAATACTTCTAGCTGGCAAACGCTCGCTATGCTTCTGGTTACTACCACATATGAACTGCAGTATTTAACAGCGAAAGCTTAACACAACAATAATCCTCAAAATTGATTCTCTGCAACACAAGGCAAAGAGCAGCACTGTGGGAAGGAAATACCGGGCTCACCCCCCCATGGCACGTCTCTTACCAAACTGCAACAGCACCAGGATTTGCACATATACCCTACGCAGAGAGATCCATATTGGCCAATATGGAGGAGACTCCCAAGCTCGCTGACCACAAACTACTGTTCAGACCTGAATGGAGAACAGTCTGTTGTGGCACCCACACCACAAGCCAGGTCAAGTTTGGTGGAGTTAGATGCACCTGTATACGTCTATAGTGGAACAAGAACAAAGTCACCGTGCCAACGTGCACCATGGTGCGGTGTGGATCCACCATGCAGGCCAGCTCCTCATCCAGTATCTCTGCACCGTTTCCCCTCCTTGGTATCGATGTGCCTTGGGGAGCACAGGTACAGCACAGCACACGGGGTGACACCATTAAGATGGAATATTGCAGAAGAATAAAAATAATGCACTTGAGTAGAATTTTGCTGAAAGCATAGACTTGCTTGGAGTCCAGCCTGCTCACATATCAGGATGAATTTGGCCCAGTTTATATCCTAATGATTATAATGGATACTGCAGTCTTCTTTTCATTAAGGCAGCAGCCAAAAATATTGATTTGTTGTACTTCACGCTCCTGCTTACCTTCACAAATTTCAGGAGAGACAGTGCATAAGCCAATAGTGTTGGTCAGTTTAAAAGTGACAAATTAACTGCACTGAAAGTAAATAAACAGCTATCTCTTTGTAAATTAATTCAATATGTGACTTGAGCTCTTTTCTACAGCTAGAAAGCTGATTCATCATTCAGCAGCATTTAAATTGCCACCAGTTCAATAGCAGAGTATTAATGTTGTGCCCTGTGTGACACAGCAGGTCAAATTCTGCAATCAGGTTACCCCAGCACGACTCAGAGTAACTCCTGAAGCCCCAAGCTCGGCTCTCCACATCGCCCTGCCTGAAGCTATGCGCCCAAGGGTTCCCCAAGATGGTTTGAAGAAGGCTTAAGTTGTACCGAACAGTTGAGAAAAACAGAAAAAGAATCCAAAAGAGTATATTGATCTGCTGGATTATGAAATACCTTCTGGAACAGTTTAGTGAAACAGGACAAGTGACAGGATTGGTTCATTTTCACGACAATACTTGTGAAGAATGAAAGACAAGTATATTCAACTCGTAAAGTTTGTGGCGGTTTGTGGGGTTCCCGCCCCAAAGTAGATTTCAATTCTTGAAAGAACCTAAGCATGTTTAATGTAGAAAACTGAGTACAATTCCCACTCATGTCAAAACATGATTTCTGCTTTATTGAACAGGTACTCTAACTTACAGGCTATAATCCCTACTAGTCTAGACACAGGGTAAAAATCCTGGTTAATTTATTAACGAGCGACATGCACTAACTCACTCTCCCTAAAGATTCATTTAGGTTCAATAAATGTTGAATCTTGAGATTTTCAGACCAATTCTGCGGCATTTGGACCAGTCTCCCGCGGCTTTATAAAAAGCCCACTTAGCTGAAATTGATGCTACTGAACAAGCAGGTAGGCCAAAATTTTCAACAGGAGCTTAAAGTTGAAATTCATGTTCAACTGCCTAAATAATGTTGTCCAAATGCCTTCAGCTGCTATTAGCACTGTAGGATATGCGAGTTCTTAACATTTCTGGAAATTAGAGAAGGCTCCCTCTTGACTTTTGACATGCAAGTTTGATGTTTCTGGACACGAGGTTTTGACTCTATCATCTGTGCACAGCTGCAGCAGAGAGACTATAGCACAAATAGAATAAAAATATTTTTCACTGCTTACGCTCAGACGTGATCCACAGCATTTGTAATGTCGTCTGTTTTTCATAATGTTCAGTTTAGAAAGTTGACATTTGACTAAAACAGTTTGATTTTGCCAAAACATACATTTTCATCTTATGTTTTAATACCACATTCTCAATTAAAAGCTTTAGAAAAAGACATACAAAGTCTGCTTAAATCACAGTAAACCCACAGACCTAACATATTTAATATAATTTCTGAAACTGTTGACTAATATTTTCTAATTTCCTCACTACTTCTAGTACCACAGCTGCATCATTACTCCCAACAGCTATCAGATATTTAAACAACCAGTTTGTTAAATGTTTTACTAGATCGCCTGTAATGCTTAGCATTTTCCACAGTTTCCAATAGGGTGGCGCAGTAGTGAAGTTAAACATCTTGAAAATCTTCACTCTATTAATACTGTTTTCTAAGATTGATGTTCATATAATACCATCTCCGAGGGAAAGCTGGTGCACTTGGTTTACAGTTAGCACCTTTCCCTGTATTTCTGCCTTTACACAAGCATGCCAACACTGATGAACACCGTGCTACAAGAAAGCGCATTATACAGAATAGCATATCATTCCAGACTGCTAATTCCCATGAAAAATTACTCCCAACAACAATAAGAACAAGACCACAAATAGGTTTTAGGATGAAATAATTCTTCTTTCATGCTCCTTATTTCCCTTCATTGGGTTTAACACCGTATTCAAGGTCATGAGCATTGTGACTCTGTAGAGGTGACCTGAGTAATTTACAACGATCAACAGATAATACAGTGACTGGAAGCGAGTCATTCCGTAACTATCACTGCTTTCTAAATGGAGTCATCACATAGCTGCTGAAAAGGAATGTGTATTATTTCACACCCAGAGAGTGATGACTGTAACCAGGTAATTAAATCATGTCATTGCTGTGCCTGGAAAATCCTTATTTATAATTTTATCTTCCTTGTTAAGAAGAACTGAACTTCTTGTTAGGGGTAGAAAATAATTATGCCTAAGCTTTGCTTTTGCAAAAACCTCTACAAAGAGAAAAGAAAACTAGAAATAAAACTCACCAGTTTCTTCATCTATGCTGAATCTCCCCAGGCCACTGCCATCCCTGATGGAATACTGGATCTCTCCATCCCTTCCAGAGTCCTCATCTCGAGCAACAACTTGCAAAACACTTGTACCAATGCGGGAGTTTTCCTTTACAGATCCAATGACGGCAAAGTCAGGAAAATAGGGGGCATAGAGATTTTCGTTAACATCCACCACTTCAACTTCCACAAAAGAAACAGAAGAGAGAGAAACAGGTCGCCCCTTGTCCTTCGCACGCACAGTCAGGTTGTAGAACTGCTGTTTCTCATAATCGAGCTCTTTGTTCAAGCGGATGGCACCGCTCGCTTTGTCTATCTCAAAACGCCCGTTGTAATCGTTCACCAGCGAGTAACGGACTTGACCTCCCAAGCCGAGATCTGGATCATGAGTTTCCAACCAAGCTATGACAGTGCCCACTGGCAGGTCCTCAAGGACCTTCACGTTGTAGCTAGACGGTATAAAGGCTGGAGAGCAATCATTGACATCATCCAAAAAAACCTTCAGAGGCACAACAGAAAATTGCTGATGACCACTCTCTGCTTTGTCCCTAGCCTCAATCTTCAGTGTATAGTTTGCTTTTGATTCCCGGTCTAGTTGATCAGCCACATACACCATTCCCGTGGAACTGTTGATGGCAAATTGCTGGGTGTCTGTCAGTACTGAGTAAGTCACTTCACCGTTGGATCCTAGGTCTTTATCTCTGGCTTCTACCTGGATAATCTCTGTACCGAGACTTGTACTTTCTAAAATATTAACTGAGTAACTGTCCTGTAAAAAAACAGGCATGTTATCATTTGCATCCTCCACAGCGACAGTCAACAGTCTCCACGCAGATTTCTGTGGATTACCTAAATCATAAATTGTAATATTAAGGAGATAGAGCTCTGTTTTTTCACGGTCCAAGGGCATAAGAACATTAAGTATCCCCGTCTCCATGTCAATGTTGAAACAACTATCTACATTACCATCAGAAATTGTATAAACTACTCTCCCATTAAAGCCTGAGTCTGCATCATAGGCTTTTATCCTCAGGATGGTGGCACCAACTGGCAGATCCTCTGAAACCTTTACATCAGTAGGAAAGGATTTGTCAAAATGTGGTGCCTGCCTGTTCACCGAATAAAAATCGAGAAAACCATCTTCCAAATTCAGCTTCACATTTGCTTTTGCCTTTTTGAGTAATTTTTCTGCTAGCTTCTGAGCAACTCTAGTTTCTCTACAGCTAAAGGTCTTTGAAGACACTTTTCCATGAACTACTGAAATATTAACAAACATCGCATCAGCAAAGTTCTCTCCATCAGTTGCCGTTATCTTAAGGCCAAAATTGCTGTTCTTTATGCCAGAATTAATTAGAGATTTTTTAAGCTGCAGGACACCAGAGTCAGGATTTAAATAGAAAATGCCAAGTTCATTTCCAGAGATTATTTTGTACTTTACAAGCTCTAACTCATCTATGTCTATTGCAGAAACAGCAGTGATGTGACCACCAACAGGAAAATCAGATGAAATCACTCCCTGACATGCCACTTTTTCAAAGAGGGGTTTGTTATCATTGACGTTGCCTATGTATATGGTGACATTCACCTCACTCTCATGGCGGTAGGGAGAACCCCAGTCAGAAGCTCTCACAATGAACCTGTAGCTTTCTGGTGAGGACTCAAAATCCAGTTCTTCAGATGTGCTGATGACACCTGTAAACTGGTTTATTGTAAATGGTAGTGAGTTGAGACTGGCAATGCTGTATGTTATGTATCCATTTTCTCCCCTGTCTTTATCAATTGCTGAAACTGCCAAAACGCTAGACCCCACAGGGATGCTTTCATTGACGAACGAGCTGTAGGAGGGCTGCTGGAACTCCGGAGTGTGATCGTTGGCATCTTCTAACCTGACAGTAACCTGTGCTTTTAAATCACTACCTTTGTTCGTATATACTTCTAATTCATAGAGGTCCTTCTCAATGATTCTCAAAGGACGAGCAGTAGTAATAAGGCCTGTGTTGGGATTGATCTTAAAACACTCAGCCTCCTCACTTGGAGATATTCTATATTCCACACCCTGTGGCTCAGGAATCAGCTTAACCACTGCAACCACCACACCAGGAGGTGAAAATTCACTGATCGAAACATCATATGCTTCCTTTTCAAACTTCATGGGGATACTTTCTTTCTTGGGACTAGCAATGTGGACCAGTTTGACTGCAGAAAATTTCTGAGGAGAACCCTTGTCCTTGGCTTGGAGAGTCAGGTTATAACCATAAGGGAAGCTGTCCCAATCAATAGGCTTTCTTTCTTTGATTTTGTACTCATTCATCCATTTACCTTCTTTAGTCAGAAAGAACTGTTCTAGAGGATCTCCAGCCACAATAGAAACAGATTCTATTTCTCCATTGGCTCCTTCATCTAGGTCATCAATGTTAACAACTGCATAGGTAGGCTCCTTGTCTGATGGGAAGGGAATATGGGTTACTACATTTATCATTGGGGCATGTTCATTTATACGTTCAATGTGAACATAAAGCTTGGCAGTGCTGCTTACGCCATTGTTTCCATAAAGCTTCATCCCACGGTCCACAGCCAAAATCTCAAGATCGTATCTGTTTTTCTCATCATAGTTTAACCGGCCACTTAAGGAGATAACACCACTTGTAGGATGAACTGAGAAGAGATCTACTTTGTTTTTGAAGTAATAATAAAATTCACCATTGGACCCAATATCTGCATCTGTTGCAGTCACCTGTGCAATGCTAGTCCTTAAAGGAGTGCTTTCCGCTATCGTGACAGAGTATGTGGTTGGTGAAAACAAAGGTCTTAAGTCATTCATATCCAGAACCTGGATGTTCACTTTTGTCCATGCTTCTAAGTCCTCTCCTCTGACAGACCCTTTCACCATCAATAAATAGTTGTCCTGGATTTCTCTGTTCAATATAGCAGAATTCCCCCCTTTAGTCCTTATTCGTAGGAAGCAAAAGTCAGCAATGATGACCTCCTCTGCTTTGAAAAAGCCCTCGTCATCACCAGACACTATCCTGTACTTGATATCCCATGAAAGGTCAGCCAAGGTGATGCCCATCCTCGTTTGACTGTTGACATAGGTCCTGGCTGCAGAATTCTCATACACCGTAGCATTGTAAGTGGAATGTGTAAAGTGAAAGCCAAGCGGGGTGGTCCCATGAGCTACCTGGCAAACAGATGCCAGGAACTTGACAATCAGAAGGGCAAGGCATGACGAAGGTGGCCGTGAGCCTGACCAGCGGCCCATATTCACCTCCATCACATCATTCTTTCACCCTGTGACAGAGAAAGAAAACAGGAAATAGTTGATCAAGAGATAAAAACTGTACTGTGAAGTGTCATGTCAAAATTACTTATTACATTTCTAATTCAAAATTAAATATATGCAAAAACTAGTCACTACATATTTAACAAACTAGAAATGGAGAACACTACACACACAAAAGCACCAGTTTTGGATTATCTTTTTATGTGTGTGTTTAATATGTATGCATGTGCACATACATGCACATAATACATAAATACACATGCCTATTTTTATTCCCTTTTTTAACATAAAAAATCCTGTGAGACTCTACCACATGTATACATACATGCACACAGTCCAGAATAATAATCACATTGAAAAACACCCTAAAATCAGACACACATGTTTATATAAGAGGATGAACCACATACAGAAATTGGTTTTATTTACCAGTAGCCTAAACTAAGCCTAAACTTGTTTGATTTCAGAGCATATTGGAAAACGTGGTTTTAGTTGGAATGTTTGGAAAGGAGACAGGATTTTCACTATATAGCACTGTGACAGTCAAATGTTATCAGTTTTATTATGTTAAGAAAGATCACACGGTTGATGAAATTTGAGCCACCAAGAACAAGAAGTATATAAATATCGCTACCTGGCCATTACTTTAATTACACATACCTTCAGAAAAATGAAAATTAAGGAAGAATTCTAGCTAATTAAATACAATTGCATACGCATATGCATACACATACCCAGATACTGAGAACTGACAAAATACACTGAAGAAAATAAAACTGCACAATAAAGCTCCCAGGTGAAGACTCAGGGTAGGAAACAGCACAGCTGGGATAGCCCACAGGACTTTACTCTTGCATATGTACCACCATGCATCTGTAATTATGGTCACCACTTTCCCCCAAATACACTGGGTAACATACCCTAAGGGAGGGCAGAGATGAAATTTTTTTCTGTATGCCCAATAAATGCTCTATTCGCTGGGTACTACTGCCATCCCAGCCTAAGAAAGGTGAAGATGCCCTCCAATCTACTGCCTGTCCTGCTGCCAACGGGCCACCCCAACCAGCAAGAGCATAAACGCATCCTTGTTCAGATGGAGTGAATTCCAGCTTGCACCACATTTCACTTCGGCAATCCCAAGCAGAATTTGGCTACAAGTAAGGCACACGGCTCCATCGCCGTCAGTCTGTCTCAATCCAGTCCGAACCACTCCAGCCACCTCAATGCAGTGAGAGCCTTTCCATTGATTTCAGAAGGCTCATTATAGATGTAAGTATTCAAATGCAATTAATAAGCAGCCATTTGGGGAAGATTTGGAGCTCCTCCATACAGTCCTGTTGTGGAATAGCCCCAGTGCCTTGCGTCAGTGATCTAAACTGGGCGGGTAAACAGAGACGCTGGCAGAAGGTTGCTGGAGGGTGCTGCAGAAGCTGGGAGCCAGGTCCTGCTTATTGATTCCCACTGAAAGGAGAGGAAAAGAGCTTGAGGAAACCTGGCAGGTGCTTACAGCGAGGCAGTGTGAATAAGCTTCTTTGTTACAGAGTATATTTGCTGCTACTCATGAAAATCATAAAAATCAATTTAAAAGGCAATTATTGAAAGACCCACTGCACCATATATTGTTCTCATTGTCATTTAAAAGCTGCTTGAAAACACAGTTTTCTCCAAGCTAGAATACAGAGCGGAAAAGGATAAGGAAAGTTGTCAATAATGACAGAGGTTAATTTAAATTTCCAACATGATTTCAACATCCCCTAGGAGATTTATAAATTGCATACAAATTTTGGAATATGAATTCATGTTAGTTATCGCTTCCAATATAACTGAATGACTATTGCAGTTTTAAGTACTAATGACAATCAATTTATCGCACTGATTTTATAATGTTCACACAAAACACTTAACTTCCTGATCCCCCAGTCTATATCCCATTGCTTAACACATTAATCAATTTGATCAATTCTCCCAAGTGTTTGTCAAGGCACTCATCTTTCAATACGCTTATTTTCACACGCAGTTCTCCCCCCGCTTTGTTTCCTTCTTATTTTCTTTTCTATTATACCAACGAAAAAAAAAAAAAAGGAAATTCTTTAAAAAGAAAATAAAAAGATTGTCACCTCTGAACCTGCATTCCTCAGTAACAGGCAAATCCCCACAGAACTACAAGTGGCACTTCCTTTTCTGAGTATGTCCACTCAATTGTTGTGCACTTATCATGTGTGTCCTATGATTATTATCTGATCCCATACAGTTTAGACATCAAATATGTTTATATATAGTTTTTTTACTATGTTTATTTATAGTTTTTTATATAGTTTACATATCAAATATTCAGAGAGGTTGTGGATGCCCCTGGATCCCTGGAAGTGTTCAAGGCCAGGCTGGATGGGGCTTTGGGCAACCTGGTCTAGTGGAGGGTGTCCCTGCCCATGGCAGGGGGGTTGGAACTAGATGGTCTTTGGGGTCCCTTCCAACCCAAACCATTCTGTGATTCTATGAAATATGCACAATTCTCCAATATGCTTTGTGTATGTGAGGGACCAGGTCTCCCCATGCCCTCCCCATGCTCTGGTTGATTCCAGGGCACCCAGGATGGCATTTTTCTACTTCAGCTAGGAAAGATTTTTTTGTTATTGTTGTCATTTCACTCAGCTAAAAGATCAGAGCAGTGGCACCTTATTTTTCAGCACAGCAAACATTCATCAACTTAATCCACTGGTGTGAAAATATCAAAGAAGTCCCTTATTTTCATGGGGCTTTATGAGATCACTTTGAGTACTGCCACTAAAAGCTGCTGCTTCAGCCTGGCATGGGAGATGATGCTCTCAAGTAGAAAATACAACCAATAAATAGTATGTTGCCGAGGAAAAGCCAGCCAAGGGGAATGAGAAATTCTAATGAGAGAGACTCAACTCATAACAAAAGAAAGGGCTGTGCCTTTTCTGTGATATGGCATTATTAAAATACTCAACAGGCAAATGACTGTATTGCTGCCTTTTGCCACAAGCACTTCAGCATCCTCCATCTATACTGCAATAGCAGCCTCTCCCCGCTGCTAAGAGAAAGTGAGTTTTTGCTGGCTTACAATGGAAATTGATGTTCTGTTTCATGTGAGCACCCAGACTTTCTTTCACCGCAGCTCAGCAGCTTTCCAGAAACAGGTCTCTTTGGAGTAATGAAATGAATCGTATTATCCTATTTACATCTCATTTGGTGGTCTAGTTTGTCCTGTCCCCACCATAGTTCAGCCTGAGCTGGTTTCTCCCCATGAACACTGGGTTTCCAGGTCCACCATAATCAGAAATCAGTTTTCCTGAGAAATTAATTGCTACAAGCAAAAATGATTTAAAATTTTACCTTCAGATTAACCATACCCAAGGTTACAGCTCTGCTGTGGCAGGCAGGCATCAAAGCAGATATTTACAAAGCTATGTGATTACGTGAACCTAATGAAAAAGTTGTTTATATCCCAGGCAATACAACATGACAACCTTATGCTCCCATTCCATTTATCTATTTATTTTTAGAGAAAGACAGGGCTAAGATCTAATCTCAAATACACTGGTCTAAATCCAGTCACGTTAATAGTCTACAAAGTTTTAGGGGTTCAGTGCAATCAGGATCAGTCCTGAAACACTAAATTCCACCTAGAAACAATGTATGTATATGCGTGTGTGTGTTTGTGAATGCATGTTTTAGTTATGCATACATATGTGTACACAAACACACAGCTTCTGTATTTTTAGATATAATTTCAGAGTTGGCACTGGAAAAATCAGACCTTCACATCAGGCAGCACTTTCAGAGTTTGATTTCATTTCAGATGTGGTATGCAGAGTTGTAACAAACTCCTCATTGAAGTTATTCATCTATCCATATATTTATATGGCCATCATCATTATATTATTTGAAAGTCCCAATGGATGAGCTATTAAACTGCCACTTCAGCTCCCCACCAATGTTTTATTCATTTACTGAATTCCTTTCTTTTGGGATATTTGTTTTTAAGAGCTCCTAACACATACATACGCAACGCTCAGGAAATGTAATGTGATAGGTTACAGAAACAAAGTACAAAGCAACCCACCGTAAATTAAGAGGCATTTCTTTAAAGGCACTTCTTGTCAAAAAAATGTTATGGTTTCAAGTGACGAGAAAGGTTGTGATTACTTTTGCTTGATTTTGAAACATTTGGCAATGAGCTACTCAAAAAAAAAATAAAAAAAAATCCCCTGGTACTGCTCAACGTGGTTAGTCTGAAGAAAAGAAACAGCTCTAACAAAAGCAGTGATGAAGAGAAAAAAACCTCCTTCTAACTACGCAAGGAAGTGACAAGATAACACAAAGTTGGAGTCCAGCATCCTTCCACTTTAGCTCACATTAAATACTCTGCCCTTGAAGTGGGAAGGAAGGAATGTAGAAATAGAATGGTGTGCCTTGATTTTTAATACTCTTTAAAATAAACTTGAACATCAGGGAGAACTCTGTAATTTCACATTCAGTTCTCCGCTCAGTCACCTCCCTTCGCTCCCTGAACAAAGATTAACTACATGACCCAAACCTTGCAGAATAGCTGCAGGGACCCGTAGGTGGCTGACGCTCCTTAGAGGAACTGAGAGAGGTATAAGCATTATTCCTTTTTCTCATCTTGGCTCTAGCAACCTCCAGTTTGGGCTGCATCCAAACATAACACCCCACCAGACTGAGGAGGAAGACTCAAGTCCCAGGAACTGCAGGATTCCTGCACACCAAAACTGTGGCTCTGATTCAATGTGTAGATATGAAGCAAGTGCTGTGTGATCCTTTGTTTGATTCCCCCTCCCTAGGCTAATTCTTCTAATACCAAAGATCTCTGTACCATAAAATACTTGAAAAAGAAATCAATGCATATACCTCTTGGGTAAACTCTGAAAATATTAAACAAGAGCCAAAAGGACTTCTACGGAATATAAGGAATACAGCAGGTAAACTTACACTCCAAGCCAAATTACACCCTACGAGATAAGGATTTTTCCATCAATGTGACTAGCTAATACAATAAAACACAACTATTTAAGACTTTGTACAGGTGCTTTGAAAGAGAAGAGAGAAGAAACCAATCTGTGCTTTAACTTCCATCTTCACTACAAGGATCCAATGAAGCTCTTACCTATAGGGTCCTCTGAGCTGGGAGGAGAAAAAACAGTTTCTCAACTTCAGGTGACAAATTTCCGAGAGTCAAGGTATTTATGCCCCTGTGTGCATGGGAAAAAAGGATCAAGAAACCTTGACTTAAAGTTTTTTACCTTGGTTGGTATTTCTCTTGGAGAAGCTGGGAAAGGGAGGGTGCTTCCTCACACAGGACAGGAGCAGTGACCTCCTGGTATGGAAAAATACTACAATTTGGAATTATTACTCCTTTTTCAGGAGAGTTGTCACAAGTCTCTTTTAAAATGTAGATATTTAAAGTCTATTAAATAAGCATGTTTACAGCAAAAATATATGTTTGAAAATATGAAAGTCTTTTTTAGGAGGCAGAAGAACATTAATGCCATGTGCACTTGAAGTCTAAATAGTATGTAGTGAAGTCATGCATCTGCAGCAGGAACAGCAACTCTTGATTTTGTTGGAAGTGACCTCAATCTTACAAGTAACTCCTTCCTTTCACTCAAACAACGTCAACATCAGCAGTAGCCTGTCGATTCTTACAGTCTAATCATCAAAACACCAAACCTACAAACTTGTCACACAGGCAAATCCATGAATGCGGCATCTTATTCTCTGTGTTATTTTCTATCAACAACAGTGATCTGCTTACACAAAAACTTCTGCATGACCAGGCCGTGATGACATGCAAAAAGGGTGCAATGAAGGTTACAAAGCATCTTGACTAGTTTGCAATTGTTACCTATTTAAGGCTTACACCAAGCTGCATCAATAATAGGAAAAGATGTTTTTCACAATCTGTTGTCGATATTGCAACAAGGAGGTGGGAGCTCATGTACGTCAGTGTTCTCTCTTGGAAGGAGCATCTTCCATAGCGCAGAACTATGGAAAACTCTTCCAAACGCATGGAAATTCATATTTAAGGCACACGGAAGATATCGATCTAGGAGTTTAAAGACCAAGGTGTCATTCTACCAGCAAACCTCTGGCACAGACCAGAGATAGCCATGGATTTTATACTCTGCCCTCATTACATAGGCAGTATCGCTAGCATGTTGTCACATCAGAATAGGGAAAAAAGCACATTTAAATGGCACTTCCTCTAGCTAAACATCTTCGTTGAACTGCAGTCCACAATAATTTACCCAGCTAGAAAAGACTAACAATTTACTGGTCAGGAAAGTAAATCAGAATATAGAATAAGAACTTAGAATTTGTGCCATATGGAAATGAATTAAAAATGTGCATTCAACTCTAGGCAAGAGGGAAAAAGAGCTGACTGACACCCATAGATTTATAACAGGAGATACATTCACGGGGCTACCTGCTCCCCGATGAGTACAAAGATATCATTTTCCATATATATGATTACATCATGATGTGTTTATCCCAAAACGAGAAGATGAAGACAAAATGACCATTTCTGCAGAGTAAGCCCTTGCAAGAGACAGTGCTATAAATCCTAACCTTCCACAGAGCTGCAAATCCTCCTGCTGCCTGTATATAATTTCACGCGGGAGAAAGGCAGCTCAGCATGTAGCAAGTGTAATTCCAGGCCATCCTTAGGAAGTGAAGATTTAGCCACCCAGCTGTATGTTATGAATAACTTTGTTTTGCTAGCAGGTGCTGGGGATTTTTCCATACAACACCAATTTTTGCCAAGTATCAGTTCATCAGCAAATGCTTCCACTTGCGAGCAGGAGCCAGACATTGTTTGTCTTCCCGGGGAGCGGGTGCAAAGGGTCTGTCAGACCTTCCTTTCCCCCTCAAGCATGAAACATGGCATGGGGAAATGGTAGGGGGGACGGGGGAGGAATAATTTGCCACCATGCAAGATCTGTGGAAAGGGAATTCCTGGGAGCCACCTTACAAGGGATTTGAGCTTGTCCCTTGGTGGTCTGTCCCCAGGGAAACAAAGCCTGATCTCCAGTTTTCATGCTTTGTGAATCTCCAATTCCTCCAGGCTCCTGCTTCTTAATCACTGTAAAAGGGAAGCTTTGGGGCAGTTTCAAAATGAGCCAGTTATTTTCATAGGGGCTACATGCTTATTTCTTGCTCATTTGGCTTTTTTTTTTTTTTCCTTAAGTTTACCTCCTATATCTACTTTGATCCCATTCAAAGAGCTCTGGTTTGAAATCTCTTTCTAGGTACAATGTCGATGTAAAAAATCCAGGACTGGTGCATCCCACTCCTGTCACTGCTGGTCTTTCCCTGGCTCTCCCTTCACCATACATTAATTTGGATCCCCCCAAACAGCCGGTTCTTTGCCGAGCTGCACCCCTGGACGTCAGGGGCAAGGGCGCTGCTCATGCACCCGGACGGCTGCCGAGGACTGGGAGGCAGGATCACACCCTGCCACACAGCACCTTCCAGCCAGATACACTGGGGCGTCAGCGGTGCTGCGACTGCGCTCTTTACAAATCCCACCCTTACTATAACCAAGTAATAAATACGATTGAGACCGGAGAGTCTTTTGTACAAAACCCTAGAGCAATCCAATCTCTACTTTTCACAATGCCCAGTGAAACGCGGCAATGGAATAAGCACTAACGAGAGCCAAGGTGCAGCACTGATGCTAACGTGACGGCCCCGCCACTGCAAAAGCATCTTCCACCCTTCCCACGCAAGGCTCAGTTCCCACTCTGTTAACAGGCGCTTTTCCACCAGTTTCCATCCCCCCTAGTCCCAGGCGCTGCTGGTCGCTGCCGCCGGTCTGCTCTGTGTTCGGGATACTGCACGTACTCCTTCTGACAGCTTGCACGGGCTTGTATAAACTATTTGGATATAGTTTATAGTAAGAAAGAAATCTATGAGATTTACAACTACTGTTTCCAGGGCCATAATAGGTATGTAGGTGTAAGGACTGGGGTAAGCTGTTACTCTCAGAGGAAAAAAAATACTATCTATCTCCCTCAGACGCTCTGTGTGTAGAGGTAGGGCGGCTCAAACGGTCCAGACCTTTATATACAGGCAAAAGGAGGGTAGTTGAAAAAGAGATGAATATGCAAAAGCCCCGTATTAAAAAACACAGCATAAAATGCAGACCCGGGCAAAAGACTATCAGGTTGGACTAAATGGTCATTAAAGGTCCCTTCCAGCCCAAACCATTCCACGATTGTATGATTACAAGATGCCAAGTCAAAATAATGACAATCCCGTGAGGATTTTACAATGGATCTGTGCGAGAAAGCATTTCATTCCATGCCAGACCTTGGGATAAGCCCAACTCCAGGTATGTCCCAAAACGATTTGCTGAGTGATGGAGAGGTGGTCTCAGTGGGATTGCTCCCTGCAGCGCCAGTTAGTGCTGAAAGGCAGGTATGGACAGAGTCAATAGAAACAAGAAGGGACCGTCAGGAGAGGGATGAGCAGCACAGAGCATGAGATCTGTGAGTGAGGTGGGATGGGAGGGCTGGTAAGCGGCACTGGGGGACACATCCCCCTAACCAGCACAGTGCCATTTACCAGGCAGAGAGGCAGAGGTATGTTATCGCCCACGGCATGCCAGGTTTATGCTCCAAAAGTTTGCCAAGGGTTGCTGATCCTCTAGTTTCTCCCATAAAATTATGGTGTTCGGTCCATGCAGGAACAACACTCAAAGTGACCTGAGAAAATGGAATTGCCTGAGCAATCCAGGAGGAAGTCTCAGAAGACATATGGATGCATCTAGGTGCCATTAAGAAAAAACACAATTAAACAGAATAACCTCTTGAGTAATATTTAAATCTTAGGATTTTGAAGAAAAAGAAAAAAAGAATTATTCTCTTGAGGCTAGGAACTGGATTTTTTGCTTTGTGATGCCATTTCTCTTCGAGATGGCTGTGACACACAGCAATAGAGAGAGATCATGCTTGAAGTGCAAGGAGCAAATATTTTGATTAAGATTCTCAACAAGTTTGAGATTTGAGAACGAAACTTAGGCTTAGCAATGCTCACTTTTTTTGTGATAGGGCAGGAATCTGCAGAGTGCTGGCAACTGCTGCTGTGCTGCAGATGTAACACAGAGCTGCTTCTGCTTCTGGAGCAACCCACTGGAGTTGTCTACGACCAATTCAAGATGTCTACATGGGTCTGACTTCCCGGCACTGCAGAGTAACCCCCTTTCAGTTGTTTTGAAAGACAGCTCCCAAAAAACTGCTTCCCATTGGCCCTCTGATGAAGTAGCCTCTGAAAATTTGGACCTACCCTAAGCCCACAAAAAATGAAGAGAAACGATCATTGATTAACACAGTTTCTGCTTTCTAAATCTTCCTGTGCAAAAAATCAGAAAGGCTGCAGTTTGTTCAAACAGGCAACATCTAGAGAAAGGGTTATTGCCATCACTTCTAAAAATTACATCCAGCTCAGGCCGTGGAAATTGGTTATGCTGCCTAAGCAAGAAGCAACACATGGATACATCAGGTCAAATATATCACAGTTTCTCCCAGATAAGTGGAATCCACACTGCAGATACCACATGGGAAACAGAAAATTATATGGAGTCAGCCTTAAACTGAACAAAGTTATGACAGAAACCCTGAAATTTGCTTTCCAGCCCATGTCTTAAGGCCAAATCACTGCAAGGAAGAAAGTTTTCTATCAAAGCTGGCCTTGGACCACTATCGCATTAGAAATACCTGAATCCATACAAGGTGATTAATCCAATTATTTTGAATGGGATATTATAAGATGCTAATTTTGATGCACACAAGGGAGTTCTGGTAGCACTCAGACAGGCAGATATGTGTTGGCTGTACATCTGCTCCCACCTCCATCAGGCACCCGCTCCCCGGCGAGCAGCCACCGCGGGAAAGGCGCGGCACTGAAAGTCTTCTGTATGCTGAAATTCCCACCGCAGACAAATTCAAACGAGTTACCCATACTGAAATATGCACGCTTCTGCCCCCCTCCAATGGTCGGCTCATGCATAGATATTTGAGATGACAACCACTTTTTAGCTAAGCAGGCATTAACTCAAACCACTATGGCTTCAGCTTTCCAACTCGGCCAGTTCAGCCACCGCAGCTGGGAGTTCCTCAAAGCCTGTTGCGTGTTTGGAAAGGTTCAACTTTGCAAGCACAGCCCAATTAAAAGCTCCACAGAGCAGAGATCACTATTTAAAGCTGAACTGTTTGCTTTTGTTTATTTATAGCAAAACCATTAATTGCTAATCACATATTTGTTTGCTGGAAAACCAACACTCCAAAATAAACACTAACTTTAAAGACCATTCCCAGAACACTGAACGGTATCAGGAACAGCACTAAAAATGTAAATCAGAAACATCAAAACACATCAGGATTTCAACTGGAGGAACAACCAACCCATTATTTCTGTGCCAGAAAAGAGGTTACCCATAAGCCGTCAGTTACCCGCACAGTCATCTACAGTCCAGCAGTTATTTATGTCCTGGAGAATGACAGACACCACTGCACAGTATCTGTTGAAAATATCTTCATGACAATCAGCATATGCTACATTAAATGAGGTACCTCCTAATTGAGAGTTTTGATAATCACCTTGGAAAAGTGCCTTTTAAATATTTGGCATTAGAGGCGGAACCTCAGAAAGAGGGTCATTTCATTTATGACCCAGTTTCATACGTCCAAATCATATAAAATTAAAAAAAAAAAAAAAAAAAAAAAAAAAAAAAAAAAAAAAAAAAGCTATGCTTTTGTTTTAGCCCTCTTCACTAACAGAGCTCCACGCTCCCCTTGGGAGAAGCGTGTTCCCTCCAATATCTACAGGAGTCCTGCATGGAAATCCAGCAAAAACAGCCCCAGAGAGCTACGATCTGTCCTTTCTCCATGAAAGGCATTTTAAACAAGGACGGCAGCCCCGGCTGCATGGAAAGGCTCACCACCAGCCACGCTGGGGAGCAGTAACTACTCCACAGCAGACCGCTACTGACCTCCTGAAATGTCTGTGGGTGCAGGACACCCCTGAAGCACCCCCATCCACTGGCTGTCAGGAAAGCTTTGACTGCAAAGTGCCTGCACCCTGCCCTGACAGTGCTGCCCTCCAGCTCCCTGATTTTCATCTATATTTGAAGGGCAGGTTAGTGCCCACACTCAGCCCATTTCCAGATCAGAAAACAGACACAAACAACTCAAGCCCCTTGCTCCTGGCTACACAGGAGACCTCTCCACATACTCCAGCTGCCTGCTCTCACTGGAGCAGGAAGGTTTCCCTACAAAGCAATGCTCACCAGCACTACTGGCCTAAATCTCCAAAACAGAGGGTCATACAGTTATGTTTCTCACCATCATTGCAATGGCTACCGTTCGGAACTCATCATTTATTCACAGGCAAGACTTTGGGTTCAGTCTTCAAAACTGGGCTGAGATCTTGGAAAGTTAATTGGAGACACTGATCGTGAAATGGAGACCAGTAAAGCAGGGGTAATAGGAATAATAAGGTCCCTTAAACAACAACAACAATAACAACAACAACAACAGTGTCATGACTCCATTATGTTGTTGAAAATAGCAGCCACTAGGAAGAACAGGCACATCTCTCAGTGCTTCATCCTTCTCCTGACTCTCCTGGAGTCAGGATCATCTGCAACCCAAGGTCAAGTTGCAAATCTTTTCTCTCAAATTCTGGACAGAAAGCAAACGCCACATACACACCAAACACTGGTTGAGGTAAATCACCCAAACACATGAGATAGGGTCAGGTCTGGTCCCTCTGACCGTGTATTCATCGTGTCTCACCCCGGTTTGCTGCCAGTCTCCTTGGTCTGGACTTCTCCCCTCCTGCTGGGAGGCCACGCTGCAGCAGTGCCACACCGACTCCCCACAGCCCCAGCAGATAAATCTTCATAACGGGGGCCACCCCGTTCCTTACATGCTTTGACACGCAGCGAGGTTGTTAGCAAGGTGGACACCTTGCAGTGCATGGCGCTGAACGTCCAACTTAGTGCTCGCTAATAAATGGGGCAGGTCGCATCTCCCCGAGCTGCTCATCCACGTCGCTGAAACACAGCCAGCTTCTGGCTCCGCATCTTCTGGTTGTGCACCAGGAGGGGAGCAAGCGGTGCCAGCAACCCCGTATCATCCCACCACATCCCCCTCTGTGCCTCCGAAACCCAGGTGTGGCTGTGCCGAGCTGCTCCGCTGCTCCTGCCCTGTGCCAAAGGTGCTGTGCTGGTGCACAGCTCCCAGGGACTGCCCTGGGCAAAGGCACGTGGATGTTCCCTCTTAGAGCATCCCGCAGAAGTAAACTCACACCACGTGCCTCCCAGCCACATACACACCGTTTTCCCGTGTTTTTTCTTCTGGCAAGAGATGCGGAAAGCTGCTCACCTGAAATAAAAGGACTCCAGTCTAAATAACAACTGTTAGTTCATGCCCAGTGAGGCTCATTGCTGCTGAATTTAAAACCTCAATTGAAAATGAAGTTTCACATAGCAAGGCATTACTTGCACACAGCTGTTCTTCCTCAAGCTCCTCTATGCACCGATTGAAAGTCAGCTGCCGTTTCAATCTGACCCCTGCAAATCTCAAGAAAGGTTAAAAAAAAAAAAACAAAAAAACAACAAAAAGCTGTGTCAGAAAGCATCAGGTCAAAGATCAAAGTCATCAGGAATACCTTTGCCTGATTTGAAGCTGCACTGTTTCCTCTGTATTTTTAAGATGAAAGTATAGAGCAAAGTAAGAGCTATAAAATAGCAACACACCAGCTTGCCAAAAGAAACCCAGCAAAATTACAAATCCATACAAATCCATACAGAAGGGGGAAAAAAGAAGCATGTCTCGCTTGTGAAACTATTATGGATAAGGAGAAAACGTCTGTGGCTATAATATATTTCTATACCACTTTTATAAGAAAAGGCTCTCAATAGCTTTTGGCATACGAAAGCCAGTATGAGGACTGCAATAAAACTGAGTGTACTGTAAAAGAGCCATCTCACATGTACCCCTAGAATTTATGTTCAAATGCTACTGTATTAAATTCTGTATTCTGTGGCTTTTGGAAGAATGATTTTATTTTATTAAATGAACTACACAATATATTGTTTCTCTGAAGAAAAAGAATCGCTAGGAACATAAAGTAGTTCTTTTAACACCAAAAAAAAAAAAAAGGGGTTCAAACTTAAGCAATGCTTTCAGTAAGTGAGCACACTTCTAGTGTGCGTGGAGGTGTACACACACGCGCGCACACTCCCACACGTACAGCCCTTGTCACCGGGCTCAGCTGCCCTCAGACTTCATGTAACTCCACATCCTGTGACAGTTACAGTCATTTAAGAGTTTAAATCCTTGTTGCTGTGGTTCTAGGGGATATCCTAAGGTCCAATGAGGTCTCACAGAACACGAAAGCATTAATTCTATTTATTTTTTTTTGACATGCAAAAATATTCCTCCCAAACAGACATTCCTCAAGCGCGTATAAATGCATCCCTTGCAGCAAGCGGAACAAGCAGACGTGCTGCACGCCATGGAGGTAACACACAGAGAGCCGCACGCTCACGTGCAGGATCAGCGATGGGCCATGACATGCAGTGCGTCACTGTACATCACCGTACGCGCCTGGGCATCACAGCCTGATGCTCCTACCAAACTTCTTTGCAAGAGCTGCAGACACTCTACAACTGAACCAAAGACCTATTATATTCAGGCACAATCATTTCATGCCACAGCTTGGTGATCGCTTTATGGCAGGATAAGCCACCGTGGCCACCAAAGCAGCTGTCCTGGGCTCAACCTTCCCCCCCATACACTCTTTTTTTTTAATATTTTTTGTTGATTTTGTTCTCACTGGAGATTGAGCTGCCCTATTGCAAATATGCCTGCGAACAAAAGGGAGGAGGGAGATGGGAAAGGGTGCCTGGGGCAGGCGGGAGGGATCCTTTCCACGTCCATGGCAGCTCAAACTGTTTGTCAAACAACAGCCGGAGTTAAGGCAACCAAGATGGTGTGTAAAGAGCAGAAAGTACCTTCAAGAAACATACTGAACACTATCAAAATACCCAAGTCTTAAATAGACACATGAAGTATTTAAATGCTTTCACACCCATAACAAATTTTGTTTACTGCCCAGCATTTAAACAGCTTTTTCTTTACTATTGTAAGATTGTTCCCAAACAGTGTGAATTTGATGTTGCAATGAATAGTAGCACTTCAGCTCCTATTTACAACCCATTCAGTGACATAATTCCACAAATAGCACGCAGGATTTCCACACTTTATGAAATAAAACCTGTTCTTGGCTCAAAAGAAATTGTGCAAATTAGCTGACAAAAATCACTTCCCTTTTGTTTTTCCTCTCTGATATAGAAAATTAAAGGAAAAAAGAGAATCACTAACCATGTAATATGAAAAACTTTATTAAAACTATTAGAATCTTCAAGCATTGTTAACGTCCCTCGTAATTATATGCAAAATGCTCAGTATCCAAGGAAACAGCCTAGTAATGAAGTTAGAGACTACTGTATAAATGCACCTTCTAAATCACCAGCAAGAATGTCTATTCCAGAGGGACTGACCAGTTTATTAGTGTGTGACACCCTGATCGCTTAGACATGCTACAGCTTAAAAACAAAAAGCTAACAAGCTACTTTTGCATAAAGGACCCTTTTGTCTGCCGTTTATGAACAGCCCCTTCTTAGCATCTAGTTACAGAGTTCCTCGGCAGAGTTGCAGATTTCTCTAAGCCTGTATTCACCTTCATGAGAGTTGTTCAGAAATCTGTAATGATGGGCTCTAATTAAACTGCATCGTCAGCAACAAATGAAGCAGAGATGCTGTCCTTTGCTTCAACTGCTCAGCAAACTCAGATGCACAATAGGAGAAACGCTGAAACTCCGCTCTTCTCTGGAGGCCCTTGGTCTGAAATCCATTTCATTAGCACCAAGCATTAACACAAACTGACTTCTGCCCACATGATTAAAATTAATTTCAAAATTAATACTTATGCTCCAATACCAACAGCTTGCTCTCAGGGATGTTTCCTAGGAAGACAAGCAGGTCTACAGTAAGGAAGCCAATGCAAAATTAATCCCTGCTCTTTGGTGTTAGCACTTAGGCCATCTTGCCAAATCCCTAACTTTTTAGGCTCAATTTCAGCAAGCATTCGTTTATTTTCTTGATTACTGTGGCAGCTTATTCCACCCAACGACCACTGAATATAATGCAGTTCCAGTCAGGTTCAACCACTCCGTCACTTTGTGGATGAACTTTGGCATTCCTCCCTTCCAGCAGAGTGACAGCTTTATAGGAGCACATACCTCAACATCCCTGCTTCTTCCATCAGATGCCCCTGCAATCTTTCTCTGTGACCTTTACATCCTGGCAGAACTGAATTCCCTTTAGCTCATTCTTTTCCGTGACTGTAACACCCTTTATAGAAGCAGATAGCCTAAGCTACGCGCAGGCAGAGATAGCCAAGTGCTAGACTAACCCGGCTGCCAGCTCCCACCCGACGGCACATACCGCCGTCCAACTCTGTTGCTTTTTTGGATGCTCTCAGGCACTGTGCTGATTTGGTAAAAAAGGATCCATCGGCCTCATGCTGCCTCCTCTTTTGTGCCCTGTCTCTTCGGTTTTCACAAACTTGACTCCTTTCCCGTTGCGACCCTCGTCGCCTCTGTATGCAGATCCAAAGGCAACTTGTCTGCCCTTCTCTTTCCACCCACGCTGCTTCATTGAAACAACTTGCATCATTGAAACAACATTCAGATCTTCAGTAAATTCTGTCACTTTTCTTACACCTTCCCTCTCCCAGACCAGAGTGGGGCTGGTCCTCACTTCTCACCACCCCAAACAGCTTCATCTCACAAAACACCTCACTGCTTTGTCTGGTGCTTTCTCCTCTCAAGCTCTGAAGCTCACTGTCACACACCACAGTAACTGATCCTGCCCAATTAACCTTTTTAGCTGGCTCCTATACCTAAGACGTTTTATTAAAAGGCTATAGAAATTAGGGCCATAGCTTTCTCTCACTACTCCTTTTTTCCCTCTCTTTGTCAATATATCCCAGTTGTACAGCGTGCCCTAACGGCAATTTCTGCATTGTATCAGTATATCTGCAAATCTGGCTTACAGTACCACAATTACCTGATGCTTCCCTAGATCTCTCTTTAGATCGCTTTCTTTAAACCTCCTCTATAATTTCATAAATGGGTTACCAGATTGGCTAAAAACTATATTTTCTAACAGCATTCTCTTGTCCTCTTTTACCTGAAGCAGTTGTGTACTTGAAGGAGTTAAGTAAGTGAACTTTCTCATTCCTGCTCCATTTTACCGTACTTCCAGCTCATCCACTTCACCAGCACAAGTTTTTTCTTTTGCCTACAACCAACAGTGACCACAGCAGTAATCTTGAGAATATCAGTCCTCTCTCAAAAGCCACATCAGAGATGGAATTACTAGAAATAATATACCAGTGAAGTCAAAACCCAGCAATGGTCAAAACCTGTCAGCACTGTGAGAGCTGGTGAACCTCAGCCAGACACTTTCTGCTTAATGCAAAATGATACTTAAAAGTTACGATTCCAACCAAAGCTGGTTAATTCAGGAAATTCGAGTCTGGAAGGGTAAGGGGACATTTCAATAACCTTCCAGAATGCTGCTGCTTACGCAGACTCACCAAGAACTCACCAGCAAGGAAACGTTGAGGGGATCTGAACTAATCTGATCTCTAAAAGACAGGTGTTGGATGCAAAACTGCAAATATTAACTGCCTCCACAGAGTTCGTCACCAAGAGGGTAGCTCTCCCAGCCAAGTCACCAGCGGCATGATGTCCAGAGGTACAAGGCACCTATAACTCCATTCAATGGGAATATCACTGTTCACTGCCATGGGAAACGTGAGCTCTTCACCTTTCTGTTTTATCTTACTTACTGTGGTTCATGCTTATTTGTCTGCCGTAAATGTCATGAGGTTTAATTAGTTTTGGTCTGTAAAACACAGTGAGATCCCCCGGAAAAGCTCTATATACATTCACAGTAGGATCCCTGCAAGATAATTTTCTTGGCATCCCTGGAGTAAGCAGAATGAGCAGCCAGAGGACAACTCCAAAGACGAGGTGCTTGAACCTAAGCTGTCTGCAATCCCGATCTCTATCTGGAAGATCAAAAGTTTCAGGGGCAGCATTTTGGTTGAACACATGCTGAAACTGATGTGGGAGTTAAAAGCGGTTTTACAGAACAGCGCAGGCAAAAACATTCTCATCAGCATCTTTCAGTAAAAATAAAGGTTAACCCCCACACACACCTTAAAATGGAAATAATAGTGGAAAAAATTGGAAATCAACAACACTAACGAAAGCACCATATGGGTTTTTAAAATATCCCAAACAGCTTAAAGTTGCCCAGACTTCTGTATTCATTAATTGCTCAGGACACAGATTTATTTATTTATGGCTCAGAAAAGAATTCCCAGCTCAGAGGCTTTCCAAAGAACACCCCTCCCCAGTTCTGCATGGCCACCTCGGCCAACTCGCCCTGCCGTTTCTTATTCTGATGCTAATGCAGTTCAAACAACCCAACCTTGCATTTTTTATCTATGCAATAAGCCTATCTTTAGGTCACTTAGTTGTGTCAGTTTAAATCACAACATTCTCACAGAGAAAAATCTGATGATTTTGTTTACTTTTGGGGACAGAGAAGAGAGAAGAAAAAAAAAAGTTCATTACAAAAATGCTTTTTTTTTTTGTTTGTGGTGCCTAATTCAAGCCCCACTGAAATCTGCATGAATTTAAACAGCAGTTGAACCGTGAGAAACAATACATTTTAATTAAGACTTGCACAGCTACCTTCGAGACAGGATACTCTGAAAATATCTGACTGAGCATAGGCATATCATATTATATAGTTATATATATTATTAGGTCTTATCCAAAGTCTGCTGGAATAAAGGCCGAGGTCCCATCGATCTCTGCAGGCTTCAGATCTCTCTCTTTTGTAAAATAAGCCTGGATTCTGCCACTCTGGCTTTCACAAGCATCCACACCGGGATATTCACAGGGCTTCCCACAGGAGGGAAAAACCATGAAGTTGAAGCCATCCATGAAAGGTACTGGATTTATTCCAGATGTGGAACTGTTTTTAATTAATTTGGAAGCATTTGAAGTATTCGCTCATTAAATATGCTTTGCATTTCACACATGCACGTAAGAGAGTAAGAAAACCCCAAACTGAAGCCAAAATCATAATGTCTTATTAAAAAGACTCTGACATCACTTTTAGCAAAATTAGGCTCACATGAAGGCAACAGTTAGAGCACTGCCATAACACACCAGACCAACATCCATAGCACGGGGTTCCTGCACTGCCCATCTCCAGGAAACCTCACCTTGCCCTGGAGTACTCGCTGCTCAGGAGCTCTCCCCCCTCCACTCAGCCCTGCACCTCTCTGCACAGGATGCTTCCCAGTGCGACCATCATCGTCACCCAGGGCAACACTTTAAGTCCTGTGTATCTGTCCTCTAGAGAAGGATGAAACAATTTAAGGTCAATCTATGCGACAAATCATTACCCATAAAAATTTTGCATATGATAATACAGAAGAAGATTCAAGCAGCCAAGAAGGGAGGAAATACACTTTTGTTCAACTTTTGAGGTCTCGAGCCAATGCCTACCAGCCACCTGCCACCATTCAACTCCAATTAAGGAAATCTAAGAGCATACCGTAGTCATTTACAGATGTGAGAAGCAAACAAAAATTACAGCCTCCCACTTTTGTCAAGTTCACAGCAAAAAGCTCCACCACAGAGACACAAGAGTGAATTTGGACACCTGCACCAAGGCTGGGCCCGCTTCCCTCCAAGCCGGGCAAGAGGGAGGTTGTGCACAGTGACACTCAGGCAGGTCCACGCACAGAAAGCCACAGACCCCCAAGAGCAGGTAAAGCATAGACACATTTCTGCTACATGTAAACTTGCAACGGGACGCCGTTCACCCCAGAAGCGTGGCATGCCTTGAGGAAGAGGACCTGTATCAGCCCGCGCGGTGCCCCACGCGACCACGGCTGGATGCTCCCAGCATCCAGAGGATCCAGGTTAGGTCGGATATTTCCACCGTACGCTACAAACCCTACTAGACATCATCGCATGTTGGTACTCCGTGGTAACAGACATTAACATAACGTAGCTCTTGCCTCCCCTCTAGTGGCTGACCCACCACAACCGCTCGCATGTCTTCTGCTGCCGCTGCCAATGCGCGAAGGGCTGGAGCGTGTCCCCTGGCAAAGCCACTAACTACAAGCTGTGCTTCGACATCTCCCGAGCCCGGGCTCAGTGCCACGGCCAGGCAGGGCTGTTGTCACACAAGGCAGAAATGAGCACATCTGGGCAGAAGCTGAGCTCTTCTTCTTCCACGGGAGCCCAAGACTCCCGGTTTTGAGATGAGGTGAGCAAAATTGCCATTTAGTATGAAGAACCATAGCTAAGTTCAGAACACAATTACTTCTATTTTTTTTATTATTATTTCTCAGAGACCCGAAAGAATCAGGTATTTGGTGACTATGAAACACTCAAACTTTTCCTGCCCAAAGACTAAGTTTTATATCGGACAACAATGGTTTTCTCACCAAGGGTCAAAATTAATTCCAGTGATCACCGACAAGTCAGTCTCTCAATGATCTCTAATCAATTTTAGGAAGTGCTACCAATCTGTGTGTGATGCTCTCCTGTTCAAAACCAGCATACAAACATTAAAAAACCCAAAACTTCACATTTCTTCACAAGTCATCTTCTTTTTTTTTTTTTTTCCCCTAAAAAAAACAAGCAGGAACATTCAAGTTTCCTTCCTTTGGTTGCCAGTGCTAAAATATGCTAACAGCATTAAGGCAAGGGACGACTTGCAGAGCTCACAATCTGTATTCAGCATAATTAGCAGATGCCAATTTAACTTATTACTGCTTCTTCCTTTCTATATTATAAAAAGGATGTCAATGAAAACCTGTTATCTAAATGACTGTTTTCTCAGTGCTGATATAAAGCAACAATCATGGGAAAATAGAGTCACGGAGCATGTGTTAGGAAATATCTGATTTTGAAATGACATTATAAACAGCTACAGTAAAGAAAGAAATTAATGCCTGCAGACAGGACTTTTCTCTCTTCCTTCACACTTTGCATTTTTAGACTGTTTTTAAACTAATTACATATTTGGTGGCATTCCTAGTTATTCAAACAAGCAATGCAACATTCAAGGTAAAGCAATGAGGTTGCTGAAGTGTCTCAGTCATTTCAAAGCATGAGAAATGAACACCCCTAAGATGCATTTTCTATGCAGAAACCTAACAGCTAAGAAGTAAGAACACAAATACCTGCACAAGAAACCAAAGCAAGCCCTAAAAATCAGCCTCTTCCAAAATGCCAAATAACGGACCGTGTCACAGCTAAGGGGACAGTTACAGAGTGCACTTCTGCCTGCAAAGCTGAAACACATTTTATAAAACAAAGCCCTCTTGAACTAAGAGGCTGTTGAAAGATGCACCCAGAGCGCACACACACAAAAAAGCACTGCACACCAAGGTTGTGGATTAAACAGGTTTCTAACACATCAACGATACAACGATCCAGTCCAGGCATCATTTGCTGCTACTTCTGCTCGGTGAAGATGCCTTCCCGCTAACATTTGTGCATATTACAATGGAGTGCAAAAAAAAAAAAAAAAAATTATAGAAAAAAAAAATTAATAAACTATCTTCTGACTCTCAGGGCTAAGTTGAAAAGCCTTGTAAGGCTACGCTTCTCCGCTGCTTTAATCGATTTCAGCTATAACTTCATTTGTTATGCCTAGCAGACAGTGTAAACTTCACCCTTCCCAAGAATTAAGAAAAAAAATAACATTTCATACTCTCCCATAAGCAGCGTATGTAAAGCACAATCCAGAACCGCTGCACACATACCCCCAATCAAATTGGTCTCTGTGGAAACTAATAACTTTCCATAGTATGCACTGTAATCCAAGTAATAATTTTAAACAGGCATAAGCTGCAGTGTGCTGAACTAAGGCATTCTTACCTTGCAAAGAGTGCTTGAAGACGTTTAGTTACAGTAAAAGAGGAGAACGTGCATGTTGCCAAGTATTTCCCATGTAAAGGGGATATGCTTTACCCCACACATGCGCACGCACACACAAACTGGGTGCGTGTGCTTCCTAGGTAGAGAAAGAGGACCAGAAAAGATAAGCAGCAGCGATAATGCCCCAGCTTTATGTCTCAATCAGTAGCAAGTAAAGCTGGAAGAACCATTTGGGATGAAAAGGGGAAAAATTCCAAGAAAACGCAATTATTTTTTTCTCCTCTGGATGCAAAGAGCTTTTTGCTGGGGTGACCTATAATACCTTAACACAAAAATCCTCACAACCCACCTCCCTCCTGAGCCAGTTAGTTGCACATGTCAAATGACACTGCACAAACAATGCACAAAGACTTTAACAAAAAATATTAAAGAATCCCTTACCTTTTAGTCAGAATAAGTGACAGATAACAGGCATGAGAAACTCAGTTGGCACTGTTGCTGTACATATTTCTCTGCGGACTTCTCTTTAGTGGTCCCAAAAGCACTGAACATTAAAAAACTCCAGCCTGCCTGCTTCATTCTTCAGCAACAGAGACACATGCTGTCACGGTAACGCGAAAAAGCAAAAAGAACTACAGATCTTAGTTTTTAAAGCCTTTGTGCTTATAGGGAAGAAAAAGAGGGAGTGGGGAAAAGAAGGAACAGAGCAAACACTTTTTCTAAGAGAAATCTGGTCTTGGCTGTAGAAGTAACCACAGCACAGAATCATTCAGTTTGAATTTCCCTGTTTGCAAGCTCCTTGGGAAAAATAAAAAAAAAAAAAAAAAAAACAGTCTTTAGGGAAAAAAAATCAAATGCATGGATAGGGGGAAGGGAGAGGAGGAGGGTACTGCTCCTATGTGACATACATATGGAATGAGCATTAGAACAATGCTGACAGGACAGCTAAGCAACTGCACTCTGGGGCAGCAGTTTTCAAAGCAGAGCTTTTGCAGCNGCTCTCCCTCCCAGGGGACAAGAATTCCAGTGGACCCAATTAACACTGTACTTTGCTGGCTCCTTGGTATGATCGATATTAAATCAGCTGAATTTTAGCAGCACTGAAAAATAAAGCAGCCATGTAATGCGTGGCTGATGGAAGCTGCGGGCGTTTTCTTCCCCAACTTGCCTGCTCCCCCAGTCTCAAAACAAACCAACGCGGGGGGGAAAAAAATTAAAAATTAACATGTGCCAGCGCCAGTGACACAAGCTGCATCAGATATTTGTTAGAAACTTGATGGAAGCCGAACATCGGCTGCTCATTTCACTAGCTTCGGCAGTACTTTATTAAAGTGGATTTACAAATCAATGGAAGGAATCCAAAGGTTCACAAACAGGCTCTTTCATCAGGTCCGCTGCCTGGCCGTACAGGAAGTTTGCCGAAGGGGTCTGGGGGCAGTTTCACCAGCACACTTGTTTTCAATGGACTCCCAACAACATGACTTGTTTGGTTTGGTGAAAGAAATGCAGTAAGAGGTTCAGCGCTTTAAGGGAATGCAGCCTAGTGTGTTTACTGCTTCATTCCCACAGCACGTGCATCAAGGCACCCTACAAATTGCAAATTATTTTAATTTGAAGGGGGAAGTGGTTGGGAGGCAGTAACCTTCTTTGGTCCTGTTTTCCCTGATCTATCAATCACAGATTGCCATGTAAAAACAATCTACTACAGGCTCTCTCTATAGAGGAAAAGCAATTACTAGCATTAACTCTTGCCGTTGCAAATTAATACAATGCAGTCTACAATGATAGAGTCTGCCTGCAAGCCATTAATCTAAGAATAAATGGGTGGTTTGCTTAAATCCAACTGGTCTGAAATTCTCAGGTTAAGAGCTCCCCTTCCTCTTTCCATATTTTTGTTGGTGTTTGTGAAACTCAGTGGAAGGAAAAGGAAAACATATTCATTTGCTAGAGCCAGGACAATGCCAAGCTAACAATATCCATCAGTGAACCTGCCTACAAATAGAGAATTTCACCACCAGTAGCTGTTTTTTCTTTTTTTGTTTCTGGGTGGCCATAATCTTCAAACCAAACCTAATAAATAGCACTGAGCAAGATCCTTGATTGAACAGCTGGGTTGACCAGTGACTTGAATCCATCTTGTTACATTAATGTGAGATTGCATTTCCATACGAATAAGATCAATTAAAAATACTCATAAAACCATGCTACCAAAGGCAGTGAAGAGTTAAATTAATCAACTAAAAAAGCCTCCAATTAAATAACGTTAAAGTTATGATTCTCCCTCTAGCTGAGGGAGGAAAAAATGCAACAGCAGGACAAAATACTACTAGTTAGTAACTAAATAGTTAGTGACTACTCCAAATGCCACACTGTCAGAAAGTCTTAATGATGCCTAGTAACATCCTTCACAGCTAGATAAATGTAGAGGATGCAGAAATTCCGAGCAGTGGTATACCATCCCAACAGATATCACAAACCAAAGGCTTATTTACACGGGAGGACACCAAAGAGCTCAGGTAAATTGCTTATGCACATGAAATCCATGTCTCTTGAGCCACAGTAATTCCAGGCTCCTCTACTTTGATGAAGATGCTGCACTTTACATGTATTGACTTCACAAATACAATCTAGCTGACATGTTTTTTTGGTGCAAGAAGGGTTGGGGAAGAAGTACCCCTGAGTCATACCGCACTAAGCAGGGCAATGCTGGGTTGCAATTTAAATGAGAGGAAAACACAAAAACATTCATAGGAAATCACCGAAAATGATGTGGATCTTCATGCTTCGTAGTCGTTACTGACCCAGCTCCGCAGCATTGCAAACATACTGGATTTGAAATGAGATACAGAGATCACTGATAATACCAACTTGATGGTCTGGAGTCTGCAAAATTGCATTCCCCTTTCAGTCCCCTACTCTAAATTAGGGAGCAATGTCAATTGGTCAAAGTGTCCCTGAAAGTGGCCTCAACCTTGTACAGAACACTTCTCTTTGCAACGGGATCAAAGCACTTGGCAAGTGCTTTGGGATCCCATCTGAATGAAAGAATACGTACATTCCATCTGCCACAGAAAATGGTCCCACCTTCCATGAAAGCATGAGACGCAAAGCCAAGCTCCAGCCAAGACAGCTGTGAGGCTCCAGAAAATCTTGCAAAAAAAGGGAAACACCCTCAAAGGAGCACCCAGCGATGGCCCTGTTCCCCACAACTACAGTCATGAACTGCTGATGACTTCAAGTCCCACCTGACAAAAGACAGGGGGAAATTCACCCTGGCAATCCAATTATTTTCACAGGAAAACATTGCAATAAGGATATAATCCACTGAATACATCCAGGCTGAAGAGGTCCAGTGGGTAGCTGCATTTTGGGAAAGGTTGAGGTTTACAGCTGCAGAGGGGATCGTAAGTGCTCTTGGAATCCATAAATGATCCATCAGTTGATCTGTCATCTCAACACTCCTAGGCACTAGGAAAGTCTTTATTATCCCCATTTTAGAGATGATGATTTCAACACTGAAAGCCTAAACTGCCTCCCCAAGGAGATGCAAGAAGTGCTGGAGAATACCAAGGAACTGATTCCAAGCTTTTCAAGTCCCTTAACTGTGAAGACTGTTCTTGTTTCAAACACAAGCAACTGGATTTGACGTATTTTGAAAGTCAAGCTATTTGTTCCTTAAAAAAAAAATATCAGTGTCATTCTAGTCTACTCTTAAGTATGAATCAAAGCACAGTCTGTGGTATTTAAGGAGCTCCTGTGCTGCTTAAGAAATCCACGTGTGTATAGGCTGACAAGTTTTACTTCAAATGAAAATTCACAATTCACATTATTTTACTAGAAAATAATTCAAATATCATTCCACAATTAGAATTACAGTCTCAGTTTGGTAGGACATTTCAAGCCAGTGGGGAATTGCACAGAAGGACACCTCACGTGTGTGAAGAAAAATGGACAGAAAACAGCTCTTAAAATAAGCAAGTATGCGAGCATCAGACCAGGTTATCAGTTAACATCTGGTTAAAGAAGAAAGTCTTGAATTCCATAGTGAAGGTCTCAGTCCCTAGCTGCCAGCAGAACAACCCTTGCTGTTGCTGGAGGCAGGGAAAGAGGGATGTGTTGCCAACCCTGACTTGGTCGAGAGGCTCCTACAACGGGCCTCCCATGCACAAACGCCCTGGTGAGCTGCCTGTGATGCCTTGAGGTCTTGTTCTCCCACGACAGCCCTTGCACACCCTACTTGACACAAACAGTCCCCAGAGATTAGCATCACCCAACACATGAGCCCACCAATGCTGCCACCATCAGAGCTGGTGCCCTGATGATACCAAAAACGTAAGCCACAGAACAGCACATTTTTAGCTTAATATAATTGGGAGGAAGAACATATAAAATCATAGAATCATAGAATCATCTCGGTTGGAAAAGACCTTTAAGATCATCAAGTCCAACCGCTAACCTAACCCTGCCATCCCACCACTAAACCATGTCCTCAAGTACCTCATCTATCCTTCTTTTAAATACCTCCAGGGACGGGGACTCAACCACCTCCCTGGGCAGCCCATTCCAGAGCCTGACAACCCTTTCTGTGAAGAAATTTTTCCTAATGTCTAACCTAACCTAACCTGCTTGTATTGTTCTCAGAATTGGCTTTATTCACATGAAAGCCAGCTCTATGGAAGCTGTAAAGAGTACCTAACAGAAGTCCAAGCTGGAAAGATGTTTCAGAGAAAAAGAGCTGCTACCAAAAGAGAAAGAAGTATTTACTACTTGAGGGCAGGAGCTAATGACTGCTAATGGGCAGTGCTGTACAACCCAGAGGAAAAGCTATAAAGATTTTTCTCTTTTTCCTTCAAAAACTTTTTCCTTCAGTTGGGGAGTGTCAGCATTTACAACACTCTTTGGAGAACTAGTATCTATCTGGATGCTCCCCAAAAACCTATGACCAAAATTGCAAACATGGGAGCTATGTAAAGATACATGGTGTAACACAGTTTGTAATAACTAATCCACTTTATTACGGGCATCGTCAACTCTGTTCATTATCTAAACCTTCCAATTTAACTGTTCTCAAAGACGGCAGTCCTCGGCATTGTTTAAAGTTGCTTACATTTTCTTCCTAATATACTCATTTTGATTATTAAAAGGCAAATAAATTGGTAGGTTTTTCTCACTTCCTTTATATTCAGTTTCATGTAGTACAATAAATAAATACTAGAAATTACAAAAGAAAAAGAAAAACAGTTAACTAAATAAACTCTGGCTTCAAAAGACTGATACTTAAAAACAGAAACAAGGGGGAACACATGGTAATGTGGTCTTTGCTCAAGAATGTGAAAAAATGTCCATGGATATTTTAAATATTTACCAAATGAAGGGGATGTATATCAGGTTGCAGAGCTTTGGATTACACACACTTTCAAGAGATGATGATTCATGTTAATCTACATCAGTAGGCTGGAGGTTTTGCTTTGTTCTTTTTAATTTCTCATTACATTTTAGTAGCAGAATAAACAGAATGAACACATAAAGCCAGAAACAAAAACTAAACTAAAATAAAGGAAAAACAACCTTTTAAAGCACTTAACATCCGAGAAGGTTAGTCAGCCAGTTACGACTTACAGCTGTAGAATAAACCATGGTGAGGTTCAGCTGACTAATGCTCTGCACCATTATGTAGCGAGTACCAAAGATAAAAGGCCAATTTCCTATTTGAAAATTGTGTTTCAGTAATGTGCAGCCGCCAGCCAGTGGGGCCGGCTGATTACCTCCACGGCAGCATCCATCACGGAGGCCCAGCAAACCCCCCAAATGGAGCCGTGGTGCCCATCGCATCCACTTCCATGCCTGAGCTCTTTGGGAGGTGTCCGAACCCCGCAGCGAGGCACGAAGGGCTCGCTGCACCCTACGCCATGCAACCATGCTCCCCAGGCAGTCCTGAGCCAGGTGAACTGGGATTTGAGAAATCTCGTTTAAACCTTCCTGCTGCCATCAAACTCTCCAAAGGCGAGAACTGCAGAAGTGAGTTTTGTAGCATGAAACCAGACCCTGGCGGAATTTTGCACTGACAAAGTGCACGGGCCAGCAATCACACACATGGTGCACATGAGGCCCCTCCCGCCACCAGCACCCATATATTGTTCCTGAAGCTTTCCTTGAGTCCTGACAACTTTTTAGGGTGCCTGATTTTCACTGCTAACTACAAAGGCATTTGACTTCAACTGAACAAACAATCCTGCTGCATGTAATTTTCACATCTTTTAACTCCCTAGTCAGTGGGTACAGAACAGACTCTCCTGAGAAAGGTACTGCAAATTAAGATAGAGCACAAATTTAAAAAGCAACAGCTATTTCTCACCATTCCCACCAGAGATGCTCTTGCTTTCTACTAGCAAGGTACTGATGCTGTACCCAAAAGCTGACAGCAGCACAGATAAGCAACTCTAAACTAATTTTAAACTAGACTGAACAGCATTGCTTTTCACACCAGTGAAGCCACAAATATCAGCACAGACCACGTAAATCTAATCAGGATCTAGGAGACTCTGACCACTGACCATACCATGATAAAGCATCTGTTACCGTGGCTTCATGGCATCCACAACCACCTAGGCAAGCTTGGTTAAGGCTAGCTGGGAAACTTTTCATGCTTCTGACTGTAGCATTAGAAATATCCGTAATTTACTGGGGACGAAGGAGCTCCTTCAAGAATAAACTGAAAGGAAAAGAAAAAAGAAAGTTGGAAGAAATTCATACCACTTAAGTACTTGGTTGTGGTTCCCAAGGCTTCCACAGGTAGTGCAGGATGGCTCCCGGGACACCTGCCTGGCTCTGCTGAGCACACGGTCAACCTGGGACAACACTGCTGCCAACCTGGCACAGCCCATCCCACCACGTGTTCAGGGTTACATGATGTACAGCCCACCCCTACCCCTGATCCTGCTCGCACTAAGCACAAACACAGGACAGCTCCTCTCAAACGGCTTTTCTGTACAACCCCTCCGATCCCTTTTCCCAGTGCAGAATGAGTTACCATGCCTCAGTTCCTCCTCTGCAGCAAGGAAATCTTCCCCCATTGCTCCAGCTTGGGATGAAGCTGGCTCAAAGGCAGAGACTTGTACCAAAACATGCAGCCAAAAGAGCGCCCATGTTGGTCCGGGCACACCAGCGACCGTCTGATGGAAAACCAACAACGTGAGCCCAGACAGTGAGGAGGGAAAATAAGCATGAATAAAAGCATTACAAGTACCTAAGCAAATTGCTATGTAGTAGTCTGTGATTCCACAGAGAAAAACCCAGTTTATATGATGATATGGCTCCACAGCTAATTTTGGTTACTGATACGTCAGGCCTTTCTATAGGATATTGGCATACAACGTGGAATATATTTTAAGTGTCACTTTGCTTGAATATATACCTCCAACACATGCTAATAACAGTTTAAATGTAAAACCCTGCCACGTCACAGCTGCTCACATCTATTACTTTTGAAGACAGAAAGTAACTGCTAAGTATCGTTCTTCAGAAATGGAGAGAGAATGTGGGAAAAGAGATGGATGGATTTGGCAAGAGATCGCAAATGCCTAGGATTTCTGTCTCCCGCTCACTGCAAGCTTGCATACTTTACTCCTTCTCCAGTTTTATTTTAGCAGCATCTTTTCTGAGCATCTTTTGCAAGCCAGCTCAACCCAGCACAAAGTGTGTTGGCACATCCCACCACCACAACCCCGTCACTGTGGTCAAGCGGTCAAAATCCTCATCAACGCATTTTCAGAATATACATTGCATCAGAATAGTCAAAAAACCTCTCTGTTACATGTTGACAACTCTCGGAGTCTCTTTCTGGTAAGACACAACTAGTAGGGGTGTTCAGGCACACAAGGAGGGGATGACTACCGAGCTCATCTTCCATTTCAGGGGTATTCCCGAAAGTCAAGCAGTAGCTCAGATGTATTAGTCCCAGACTAAATTGGCAAAATGATAACTCTCTACTCTGGACCCTTGTTTTCCACTGGTTTGGTATCACTTTTCTCACCAAAGCTTGCTCTTCTTTTTCTCCTCCCCCCCCCCCAAATAAATACTTCATATTCTATGATTTGCCTCTACAGGCCTCAGTTACCCCTTAGAGAGGAAGGGAGAGAAAATAAATAGAGAAACCACTCTGAAAGACCATATATTTCTAACAGGTTTCCAGCATTGCCAGACTGATGGCCCCGCTATTAGGAGAGGGTGGATTAGTGTAATTGCCTTACAGTTTTGACAGTTTCTGTCATCTTCAGAACAGATGTTCTCTGAGTTCTGCCCTATTTGCTAAATGCTATCAAGTGACAATTCCCATCCATTTCGAGGAGGACTCCTGAAGTGAACTGCATGGGTCTTCAAAGAGACTTGTGCTTAGGACTGACTACTCCTTCAAAGGCTGCAAGGCTGGTTGCCATGGCTGCTGGAGGTTAAACCTGGCAGGGCTGACATCTTTATCAAAGCCAAGCACCGGCTGCGGAAATGAGTCCTGATGGCTGTGGATGCTCCACAAGCAATTTTTGGGCTAGAGGTCCTGGCAAAGGGATCTGGAAGGGAGCATGCCAAAAATGCAGCACATGGATAGAAAAAGGCAACTGGGATGGTCTAATCTTGGTGGACTGGTAGGGATAAAGAACTGTCCAGTAAAAGGGGAAAATAATAAAGAATCGGGTATCCTCTTCCAAATTAATTTCAATGGAGATGACTCCAAGTTTGGCATAGTAATAGGTAGGTATAAACTCTCTGATAATTCTGGGATTAGACAGCATTTGTCAACAGGGGTTCCAAAACCCACAGACATGGAAGACGGTAACTCAGCAGGTAGATTCTGCTTCTCAAGGCAACCCTGAGCCAACAACATGGAGGACGTCTACACTGTTGGCTTACTATCTCCAGCAAAGATGTAAAACCAAAGCCACTATCCTTAGTAAAGCCCGTGCTATTGTTACAAGAAGAGATTAAAATCTATAGCTTCATCCATTTCCCTAGCACGTCTTCAACTCTGTAAGCCAATACAAGGAAGAGGGGAGAAAAGCAGGGGTGGATAAATCTATGTTGCCCTTGTTGTATCTTGAGAAAGAGGGTTACCATTCTCCTAAACTATTTTGAACCCATCCTTTCTCAGCAAGTGGAAAGGCCAGGAGCAGGGCTCAGACATCTGCTACAGGACAGCCTCAATGGATAAAGCAAGAAGCAGCACCACATCCATCACAGGTGCCAAGGCTCAAGTGTGCTAGGGCTCCACGGCCTCTACTCCAAAACTCAGGATGGGGTCTTCAGGTTGTATACTGCTATTACAGTCCAAACCAAGATTTTATGGCTCCTTAACTCTGTTCCTGCTCTTTTACACAGAATAAAAATGTCAGAGGAAAGGACATCCACATCACTTGCACTTAGCCAACTCCCATCCCATCTGAAGACAGCAAAACCCAGTGAAAATGTGACAAAAGTGTGAAGAACTGCTGCCCACAATATCCAGCACCACCCAAAAATGAGGGCAGAAAAAGACAGAGTAATGGGATAACACACAGCATATCTTCTAGGGTTCACGTTGTGGCAAACGATGGAGATGAGAGATCAGAGTTCACCATATAGAAAGCACAGCCTTCAGTTTAATTGTTACTAAACTATGTGCTACGTGAATAACTGGGTTTATGGATGTTCCTGGCAGAGACAGAGGGGAACCCATCCTCTCAGGGCAGCTAAGTGCTTGACTTCTGTGTATTTTTATGCGTTTGTCAAACACTTAGACACTACAAGCACTTAGAATCCTTTAAATAAATAAAATGCATTGGGTTAGTTCAGCGCAAAAGGCACTGTATCAATGCATGTTAACTACTTTCAATGGAAATTATAACAGAATACAGGCTTAAGTGCAGCCAAAAGAAAAGCCTAATAAAAATGGGGTAGCAGGGAGAGAGGGGAGGAAATGTACGGCTGACAGAATTGCAGCCTTAAAGAAATCAGGACAGTAGATCTGAGAATAGCTCAGATCATAAGATAGAGAGGGAGAAAAAGCACCTCCCGTTTTACTACGATTGGGCCAGCTTACATTTCATTACAGGCAATCCAGGATAGGCAATTGTGTAATCAAGAGCCAGACGGCTTTACTCATTTATAATTAATTCAGAGTACTTTGAAAGTGAGCTTAGAAAATAGCCAAGTGCTTCCCTTTAAGGAAAACTCTTGTAATGCTTCTGCAGGGCACCGCAAGCAAAGCAAAAGTTGTTCAGCTGAAGACAAAAGGTTTTCTCCTGACATAAATGAATAAAGTATTACCACAGGCAGTGAAGCAGAGAACATGGCCCATCTTGAAGGAAGGCTTTAATCCAAGTACTGTATTTTTACAGTGAGGAAACACCATTCTGGACTGTTTTACACCATTTTAAGAGTCAAGAGAAGTCTCAGTATGTTATGGACTGAGATGCAGACTATTCAGTCTTCTATTTATTGTACATAGACAACTGTTCCCTTAGAGGCAAGCATGATTTTTGGCTCGAAAACCACAACCAGCACTTCCATCTACTCAAAGCACTTGCCAGAAGTGTGGGCAGTAAAACCCAGTACAGTTGCGTTGCCCCCCATACAACCCCCCACCTTGCCCAGCCACCGCACAGCGAACCGCTTTGGCAGCAGACCCCTGCATCCTGCAAACTGCTCGTTTGTTCAGATCCTCAGGTATTCATTAGCTGTCCTGTGCCCACACAAATAATTCAGAAAGTTAAATGCCGCCTTCTGTTTTGCGTAGTTACTAATTTATCTACACTTAGCTTTTCATCTGTAATTCACATTGACATTAATGGAGAGACAAATATGTGTGTAACAGAACAGAGGCAGACCAAAATAAATGAGAAAAAATGTGGTCACCAGAAACCAATTATACATTCAAAACTGCATAGTGGATACCACCGGAGTGTTGAAATCAAGAGAGGAGGAAAATGGACCAAAAAACCACACTTGGACTGGGGGACGCAGGGGGGCGCAGGGACAAAGTTGCTAGCACATACAATCAGTCTCAGCCTCATGGAAAAGAATATAAATATTTAGACATGAACAGCCCTCTTAAAATACAGTTGCAGACTCTGCTGGCACATGGACAAACATACAATAAGCCCACCAATGTGGAGACACAATCAGGTAAATCAGACATGAAATTGGCAGGCAACATGCGCAAGATGCATTTTGTAAAGGCAAAAACGTGTTCACCACCAAATACGAAGATGAATTTTCCAAGACAATCTGAAGCTGCACCATAAAAGAAATAAACATTAAATATTTAAGGCTCTTCACCTAAATGCTATCACTTGCAGCACATGGTGGCTTTTTCCTCCACCAGCGTTCTTCTCACTACACCAAAACATTAAGTCTTTAAAGAGAAATACTTTAACAGTCTTGCTACTTTGAAAGCTAAACATCTCCCCAGATGGCCCTGAAAGAGTTAAGTGCTTCAGAGCTCAGATATTCTCCTTCCTATGTCTCACGATAAGTACTAGAAGATTTATGTGCAATGAATTTCCAATTACTGATCTGCACCAGCTGGGCTGTCAATCAGCCTGCCTATACAGTGCATGTCTTCACCTCCCCGGGTTCTCCTTGCACGTAAAGGCTCCTTCTCCCCCCGCAAGCACGCACAAAAGCATGTAATTCCCACATTCCTATCAACTGTAGCAGGTTAAATGTTGCTTTGGACTTCCCTTGCTCCTCCAGTCTAAGACAGACATTATTTTCTCACCATGGTGTCCAGGAGAACAATTCCAGTGAGGACTCCGAGATACCAAAGAGTATCTTAAAAGCAGAGTGACATTTCCTTCAAGGCTTTTCCCATTAGCAGTCATCAGCACGGAATGCAGGGTATGAGGGAAATCTGGGAGGGAAGCCCTAGGATCAGGACACAAAATTCTCCTACACTGGTACACAAGGTCCAGATACAAGGATTAAAGAGAAGAAAAAACTCCCCGCCCTATGGAAGTCTGTAACTATGATTTTGCCCAGGTAAAACAGCACAAAGTTGTCAGAGAACTAGATACGGTAACTTTAGGATCTCAAAAAAGCTCCTGAGGTTCACCTAAAAGAAGTATTATCTCCCAATAAATACTAAATTCCTTCATGAGTGTCTCATAGTTTTAGCTCAGTATCCATAAAGCGTTCATGAAAACAGGTGTCCTGCTCGGGGTCATCATCCACCCCGTTTTAATGGATTAACGTTTATTTCTTTAATACTTGGAGTCGCTCTTAGCACCATCACACATTCTTTACTTCATTTCTCAGCCACATGACTAAGGGAAATGCTGAATCAATAAACCTTTGCAGAGCAACACTAAGCAATATAACCAGTGATTAAATCTTGTTTTCAATGTAGAATTCAGCCTGAAGAAACATAATTAAAAAAAAACTAACCACAAAGCTTAGAAAAAATATTTTCCTCTCCTGTTTTCTAAGATTTCACTAAGCCATATCCCTGAAATAAAAAAACCACAGACATGGCATCATCCTTGAGACTTTGCCTGTTACAACACGGTATTACCCCAGGCTGTTGTTTTTGCACCTGCATTTCACTTCCTAACCTGGGTTACAGAGAAGATGATTCTTGAAAGGTTAATTAGCAGCTATGTAAACAGCAAATCCTTGCTATGTATCGGAGTGAATGTGTTTTACCTCAAAGGTTGAGCACCCTGCAAAGGGCAAGGCTTTGAGATATGGCACCAAGCCAGATCCTCCAGCAGGACCCGTAAGTTTGTTGGTTTGTTTTTTTTTTTTTCTCTGTAGAGGCCTTACCAGAGCTCTCTGGAAATTTTCATCCAGGCTCGACTGCCTATAAATAGAGAGCTGCAGCCCCCGGGGGCTGTGTGGCTCTGTGCTGCTGGTGTGCTCCGAGTTGCTAAGGAGATGGCGGAGCGAAGGCTTGCAAATCGCGTGGGGGAACGGAGAGGAAAGCGACACCGCTCCGGGGTTCAGCCGAGAGCCAGGGAGGTATCCTCCTGCAGGTACCCTCTGGATCAGGAGAAAAAAGAAAAAGAAAAAAAAGAAAAGAAGAAAAAAAGAAAGGATGGAGATTCCCTCTCAGCCTGAGAGAGGCCAGACGCTGGGAACGTCAGGGCAGGCATTCCCATCTACAGACTCCTGCATAATTATTATAAACCTTCAACTGTCTGGGTTGGTTCTCGCAGCGTCCCTGTTTCCTGAATCCAGACCTGGTTTCTTTATCTCAGAGGAAAGTAATTATAGCTTATATTACATAGCGTCGTCCAAAAGGAAAAGGAATTTTTGAATGCTTTTATTCACTTCTATGTAGACTTGTAAACATGACTGATACGCAAAAAAGTCAAGCTTTGAACTGTAGCACTGGAACAACCTACCTAAAGGAACTGAGACTGGGGTGATCCCTCACAATCTTTTTCAGATCTGAACCAATTCATTCATCTTGGGCTAGAGGATGCCTGAATGGAGATGGGGTCTGGCTCAAGACACAGGAGGAAAATGAGGGTCATCCTGAATTAAGGTTGTATGGAGATACTGCTGTTCGTTTCAGCTGCTCAAATTACATCTCTAAATAGGAGATGGCTCACATCACTGATGGTGGCAAACATCAGCAAGACTGAGTGCAAACCCTGAAAAGAGGAGGCTTTGGATTTTCTGCATGAATGGAGACACGATTTTACAGGCGTATGTAAGGCTTACTTAAAGTTTATGCAGAAGCAACTTTGCAATTGCTCCTGGTGGACTGGGAAATAGCCCGAAGATAAAGCTAACTATAAGAAAAATTCTAGAGCAGTTTCTAAGAACAAAACCCTCAGGAAAACAGCAACAACAAAAAAAGTGTAGGAATTCCTCAAACGAAAAAGGCAAATACGAAAAGAGCCAAGGTAGTTCCTGCCAATGCAGCAGAAATGCTCCATAGCGTTAGCCCTGGTTTCTCATACAGATCACTTGGTTGTGACTGATAGAAAATTAAATGCTTTTGTTTTCCAAGACTCATCCACAGCTAAAATGATACATCTCAGCAGAATAAAGGCAGTATCTCTTGCCAACAGTGTATAAGCTCGTCTCTCATTGAAAAAAAAAAAAAAGACTTCGCAGAAAAAGGTGTCTTTTTCTCTGTGGCCACTGCTGTTCCAAGCCACAGAAGTATCAAAGTGTGTCTGACAGTTGCTCATTATTAGGCAGGTGAAAGAGAAAACTGAACTTTTTTCTTTTCCCCAAGACACCAATGAAACCGCATTAAGAATATTTGAAATAAAAAGCACGTAGAGCAAACGAATGATTTGAACTTTTACTGTCTTCCATCTTTTACAGACGCTAATGCTAACACTAACTCACTAGTGACAAATCGACGGGAAGAGAAGGAACATATGATCACGGCTTATTTCCCAGTGTACGTATTTCTTAATATAGAAAAGTGTATGATAGATCTGCCACCATCTGATCTTGATTGTTGTAAAACCAGTCATTCTGCCTTCATCTGCCAAAAGAGTTTGAGAATTACTGGGGATATTTTTGGCAGCCTTAAGCACACAGAAGCACTGAGGCATATTCCCAGAGGACAGCTGAAAGTTTCTTAATAATTTCCATCTTTTGCACATTTGCCACTTTTGCACATTACTTGAAGATTTTTGCACATTACTTGAGGATTTTGCCACTTTTGTATATTACTTGAGGATTGTCCAGTGTGATTTTAAGTTAATTAAGGATGATGAATGTGGGGAAAGAGGCTTCGGGTCTTACTGCTGTTACTGCATTTCTTTTTTCTCCAAAGGTTTTTTTGTTTGTTTGTTTGGGGGTTTTTTTATGACTGTCTTAAAAAAATCAAAAATCAGATCTTTTCTACTCAATTTTATGGCATAATACATTCACTGAAGAGAAAACTTCCAACAAAGATCTGATAAAATATTCTTTGGTCATAAATATAATCCTTAGCTGGGGGGGGGGCAGAGGGAATTAACAACCCTCTCACGTATGAAAAAAGGGGAGGAAAAAAAGTGGTAAAGTTCTTATGCAAGGATATACACTAGTTTTTAAAGACTTAACTTCACACTGTGATTTCTGCAAACAAAATTATTTCTACCCTGATTTAGCTGCTTTCTCTGTAAAAAAAAAAACAACACCTTAATTTTTCGGGAAATTACAAGCACAACTGAACCAATACAATTTGACAAATTTTGAACACAAATTATTCTTATAAGGAGCATTATGGCCAAGAGGCAATGAGCACAAACAGAAATACAGGAAATTCTTTTTAAACATAAAAAAAACCCCACAACCACTTTTCCATCGTGAGGGTGGTCAGGCACTGGCACAGATTGCCCAGACACATTGTGGAGTCTCCATCCTCGCAGATCTTCAAAGTCCAACTGGACACGGCCCTGAGAAACCTGAACCTGCTCTGAGCAGGGCCTTGGACTCGATGACCTCCAGAGGTGCCTTCCCACCTCAGCCTTTGTGCTTCTTCTTCAGGTTCGCTGAATATGAAGCACAAAGCTTCAAATTTACCAATTGTGTTAAGGCTGAATATCAAATGTAAGTTCATTTCAGCTATACAAATCAAGAATTTGGTTTTAAAAATTTAGGTCACAAAACTGATAATAAAGTGTCATTTTAACAGAACAGAAGTCTTAAGTGATCATATTGCAGATTTGCTAGCCAATAGAAGAGTACATCGGAAAGAAAAACACAATTTCTTTTTACATACCTTATATTTCCAACACATGAGGTGCTGTGCCAAGAAATTCTCTGTTTTCCAAGCAAGGGAACAGGTTTGCAACATGGATTCTGAATTTCTCTCGGCACATTGCTATAATAGTGCTGATGGCTATGACCCCTTTTCCTGTCAATCTTTATTTCCATATGCCATCTGATTGACTGTCACACTTCCTATCTTTCCCTTTACATTTCCTCCATTTCCCAGGTTTTAAACCCTTGTAAAGTTCTTAAAAAAACACCACCACAATAAAGCAAATAAACTATGCACCCTCTACAAGTGTAGCAGAGCTAGCTATGGAAGCCTCTTCCACTTCCAGCCAAGTCTGCAAATGCTTTTCACGTCACTAAACGATGCTCGGTCCAGCATTGACTGCAATTCGACAGTTACTACTTTAGCCATGACTGCTAATGAAGAAGGGAGTTGGAACTGAGACACATTGGTTTTGCCATCAATGTCACCCATTCAGCACAGGTAGGTTCACAACCCTCTTGGACAGGTCCAAGAGGGACAGGAAAAACTGCAGGAGCTCAGCCTCGGCTATGAGCACCAGGCTGGAGCACGGACAGGCAACCGGAATTTGAAAAGCCGTGAGCTAAGCTGAACAGCAACAGCTGAACAAGCAGTATCTGGACACACACAAATCTGGAAGATAAGGGTGAGCACAGCAAACACAATGGTGCAAGTCACTAGAGCGCAGTGTTAGAGAAGGCAAGTATTTGAGGGCCAGCAAATTACATTCATAATCATCTGAATTCAGGTATTTCTAAAATGCCAGACAAAGAAATCTTTCAGGCAGCACACAGTTTTCCTTTAATACACAGATGTTAAAAATAATTAAAAATGGGGGGGAGGGGGAAAGAGTGAAGTTAAAATGTATTCAGGATAATAACACACTCACATACACTGTACAAACTCTTTCAACACTCACCGTGCTGGTTTACTCTGCCCACTTCTCTCAGTCAGGCTACTGGGAGAAGGGGAAATCGTGGCCAGACTCAATGCAACTTTCAGGTTTGTGCGCATTAGCACTGTTGCAACATCCAAGCTGACGAGATGTAAAGGGTTTATTTCCCCGCTGAAGCAAAATCTTTCACTGGGTTAAAACTGAATAAAATTTCCATAAATGTGTGGATTCATACAAGTGTGTTTGATAAAAAGTCTACACTGAGAAATCTGGACTCCTCCGGAGCATTCACTGCCATGTTCCCAGAGGTTCAAGTCTCTGCTGCTGCTCTGCCAAAGAGGCAAGGGGAAAATGGGTGCAGCAAATATCGCTTTGCTGAAAATGGGCTCAGAGAGCTTTCAGAAGCTTGTTGCTGTGAGTGCAAAGAGTTAAACACCGCAAGGCATTGCTCTGATCTCACACATCAGTGAAAAACCAGCAGCAGCTCTACCCAAAGCAATGCTGCAAAATAAACACGAAGCTGAATCAGACCCATAAGCTCTTAAAGAGAACAGCGAGCTAGATATAGATACAGATTTCCCAAGGTGAACCCCTTTTGTACCAATGCGACCTCTAAATATTATCGTTTAACCTTCTTCAGGATTTAGGTTTGATTTCAGGCTAACAACACCCATTTGGATCAGCCATACAAAGCAAATCTGCAGAGCTCCCAAGTACTGAGAAGGGATGGGAGAATCCACCTGAAACAAACACTTTGCCAAAGCTCCGCAGAGCTGAAATACAAAATTACTGTCAGCGGAGTGGGATCGACATTAGTTACACTCTTAGCGATAACACTGAACAATCCAGTTGCCACCTGAAGTTGATACAGGCTAAGAAATGAAATGATGAAAACTTAGAGGCACACCTTTCCTTATCTGGGGTGACAGTGCCCCTATTTAAGCTACAAATAAAAGTCTTACAATTTCTCGCGGTGTTCCCACTGCCCATCTGCAGTCCCTACAGGGTTAAAGTTGGAAAGCCCTGCTCTGCTTCTCAGTCTGGAGCTTTCTGCCACCATGACCAGCTGTTAGAGCTTAGGCACATCATCAGGAATCCAGTGACACAGCAAAGGTCTGAATGCAGACATACATTTCTGACTCCCAGTAAGCAGAAAGCAGACCAAAAAATTATGCCCATGACTAACAAGTCCCATCATGCCTTCTAAGCCTCTTCAGGATAAACTGACTTGAGAATGTAACAGTGGTCAAAAACATTACCTTTTCTTAGAGAACTTTTTTTTTAAAAGTCAAACTGGGCTGGTTAGTCTTTTTTTTTTTTTTTAGTTTAAAAAATTAAAGATGCTCATCTGTGATAAGAGACACAGCCACTTGCAAAAGAGTTCAATCCTGTTCTGAATCTTGCCAATATGACTAATTTTGCTTCCTGCATTGCTGTAAGGTCAGCAAGAAGTCAGAATTCAATCACTAGTGCAAGCAGCAGCACATTTTTCTCTCCAAAATAGCTGTCACCCCGGGGCACGGCTCAGCCACCCAGGTCTGCAAAGCCAGTCCACCTCCATGCAGAAGGGCTGTGGTGGAGCTTCTTCATCCACAGGGCTTGAGACAGGTGTGGTGTGAAAGCAAGGGGAGAAAATTGATGGGGAATGGAAAAATGAGTAAAAATTAGTATCAGTGAATTAATGTCAAGCAAGAGGCAAAGATTATTTTTTTTTTCTATTTTTCATTATTCCAACTTTAAAAGCACTGCCAAGAGAAGAAAGAAGAACAAGTGGGATGAGTTAGTGAGCGTGTCAGCATTGCTGGAAGCCACAAACTGAGAAACTGGCAGCCAAGACGATGCACCAGGGCACAGCCCAGGCAGGGACATGGCGGTGGGTCGTGGTCCCAGCCACTGGCCATGCTGCGGCACGCAGGGACGCCTTATAGGAGCTGACAAGGTTTCCTCACAGAGCTGAGCCAGGCTGCCCCACAACTGACAAATAAAATCGGGGTTTGAGTGTGAAAAGTGGGTCACGGCTGCACAGAGGAGGACGAGCTCAATGCAACGGTGGTGCACAGCAAGCCATGGAGGAGCAATCGGCAGGGACCCTGAGGCCTTCATTAGTGGTGTTATTATGCAAATTTGGCAGCACCCATCAGTCTGTCAGCCCTGTAGCAGTGAGCTGCCCTGGGTGAATGCCATTCAATGCCCCTTCCCCAACCTACACTTCCTAATGCTCCTGTCCCCCTGCGAAGGCCACGCTCTTCCTCTCCCAGCCTTCCCACCCGGCCCCTGCCTGCCCCACGCTGCCC
>VXBL01000733.1:25140-72547 GCA_013400195.1 Aramus guarauna | reverse complement strand
CTCGTGGGCGATCTCCCTCCATCAGGGTCCATTTTCAGTCTTACATCCCCAAGAGCAGATGGGGCAGTTTGGGACAGGGGACACAGGGATGGGCTGGCTTCGTCCCCATCACCCCTGCCCTGTGCTCTGCCTCCTGCAAAGCCAAGGGACGGGACGGGGGCCGTGAGCACGGGCATGTTGATAAGTCTGGACTCTTTTTTAAGCATTCAGATTTTCCTGCAAAGGTTGAAGCCCCCAGATGCATCTGGCTGCCGATCCTGCTTCTGGCACAATCAGGCTCTGCAAGAAGCAAGCGGGTGCCCGTCTCCGTGCCGGGAAGGACACGAGCACTGCGGTGAGTGCAAGCAGTGCTGTGCACAACAGCCTTGGCCAAACCGTGCACTTTCCCCGTTGTCCCCTTAGTTATCATTATACTCTTCACACACAAAAAATCTGGACTTCTTAAACAGTGCTTAAATGATTCTCTCCCCCAAAGAATTAAATTACCATTTATAGCCTATTCTTCCTATTAAAAATTTATCAATTTATTCATCACTTCTACGACTGAGACCTTTCATTTGTTTTACAATGAAGAAACCTTTGATCTGCAATTCTCCAAGGCTACCATTTTTTATTCTTTAGTTCTTCTCATTAAAAATAAAATACCTCTATTCTCCAAAATGCCTTGATGGCACTCTCAAAATGCCCATTTTAACAATGAGAAACTTTTTTTATCCTTACCTTGTGACAGACACTTCGGAAGTTTAAAAGGCTTTTTTTTAAATCATAACAGTACTGTACTGCAAAAAAAAAAAAAAGAGGTTTTCCATCCAATAATCACCAGGCTGGAACGTGCAACCAGGCAGTATTTACAAAGTCAGCCAGAAGATCACCTTTCTCCCAAAGACACAGAAGCAAATAGCAAAAAGAGAGTTTCACAGAATTTCTTCACTGGCATGCTGAATTAGGCTAACCTGAAACGAGTTTGCCCTGGGACACCTAAGCTACACCCCAGCCCTGCCAGCCTGTTTCTGAGGGACAACTCCTACATGGAGCCCAAGCCAGAGCATGCCTTAAGACTCAGAGGCACAATCTGCAGAAGAACATTTGGAAGCCATATTTTAGCATTCTTCCCCCTTGTTCATCCTGTTCTCCACAGCTGGACACACAAAGACCCCACTCAGCAAAACAATCGTTAGCACTTGGGTGTGACTACGACTACAGAAAGCAGATTTACCCCTGCCCAAGCTGCGCGAGGTGTGTTTCACATCAGCAGCCTCAGGCTGCTCCTACCAAGAGCTGGACAAGAAGTCGAAGTGGATTTGCCTTACTGTACTGGTACAACTCACATCTCACCTACTGCAAGGACCATACACTATTGCATTAGTTTACTCCCTAAGGTTTTCTCCATTAAAGCTATCAGAGGCACATAGGTTACACGCTACCAATCAATAGAACAGGGCCAAGGACCATTCCCCAACCTCAGGTTCTGTGGCACAGCTTGGCCATGTCCAGCTACCTCATACTTTGGCCCCATATGAAGCGCTAGGACATAACTACTATCTACCTCTTGGGTTTCAGATCAAAAGTCTGAAACGACCTGAGAGTTTTATCACCATCTCTCGGCAGAGAGGCACCTTCACGCCCTGGAGGAGGCTGCAGGAGAGCCCCAGGGTGCAGTTATCAGCAGGGATTTGGTCTCGATGTTGTCACACCACTGCCTATGGGGAATGGCGCACGTGATGCAGCACTAGCTGCTGCGGGCCAGGCAGCAGGCTAACATGCCTTCAAGCTTGTTGTTCTTTCTATTTGCAAGTAGAGATGTTGCAATAAGGGTCACACTTTGCTGCTGATCCAGGCTAAAGCCGGCATGCGCGGCACCACGCTATTCCCTGGCGCAAAAGCATCTCGTGGACTCATGCTGGTCCACCACACACAGTTCTGCATTGCGCCTCAGTGTGCCACAGTGGGCTTGCAGGGCTTCCACCGGCCAGAAGTTTCTGAAAGGGGATTTTTCAGAAGACTTAGTCAAGAATTTTCCTTCAAGAGCATCTTCTCAGGAAAACCTGGATTTTTATCTCAAATATACATTTTCCTGCATTCGCTCTCCACAGAACCTCTGATGTCTGTCAGGGAGAGCAGTGCTTGAAAAGCAAAATGCGCTATTTGCAGTTTGATTTTTAACATAAAAACATTTTCTATACAATGAAATCCTATTTTCTGCACACCTCTGTCACAGACAGCTGAAGAACAAGCTAAAGCTGAACTCCCAACAGAGACCAGACCCCATCCCAACTGTGAGTTCAGCTCAGATGCAATACTGAATCAAACCCCTAGTCATCTTCTGAGAGGTCAAGGAAAAAAGAACCCTAAACCACCCGATTCTCAACACTTACCTTCAGCAACAGCAAAGCAGAATGACCAACTAACTTGGTAGAGAAACAATAACATACTCCACTCCCAAAGCATAGCACATCAGAGGATCAAAACCCACTTAATGTCCAAGCCTCTGTTTAGTGCAACGTAAACCCTCCAGCTGCTACAGGGAGAGAAAAGGCAGCTTTTGCCAGCAGACACATTTATGTAGGAGCCCCAGCTGTGACCACAGGGAAGCGCCAAGTGTACCTGTGCTCCATCCTCCTCATCCCAACAGCCGTAGCTACCTGCATCAGAGGAGCAGCAGGAGAAGCAGAGCCAGCAGGAAGCACAGAAATCCAGAAGAACGCTCCATAAAATAGCACGTGGCTAAGTGCAGCTAATTACGCTTTTGTCACCAAATACAAGATGGACCAAAAATATTACTGTCTTGTAAGTCACTCACATATGCCAGAATATTTCCACTCTGCATAAATGGATTCCTTTCAAATATTGTGAAAATGAATTCATCCCAGAAAAACACAACAGGCCTAACTGCATGTCACCAGATGTCACCCGGGCTATGATACAGCCACTTGAGTATGCTCTTCACCAGCATCGCATAGGAGCCGTGAATGTCTGATGAGCCCCAGGAACGTGGGCTTGCCAAGCACTTGTCAATCTCCACCGCGTGTTATTCCTCTTCAGTAATCTAACGCCGGCATCTTGTTCCTGTGTACATAAAAGCTTGCTCAGCGTGTTCAAATTGCTATAATTCTGACAGCCTAATCATTTGGCGAAATGCTGCCATATTAACAGATAACAGCTTGCCCTCTCTACAAACAGGAGGCTCCTACTCTGCATCACTCGTTCCGGGGAAGAGGATGGACGAGGGGGTTTCACCTCCTGCTCCTGCTGGTGTGATAATATTAATGATAATTAAATGCCCACTACCCTCAAAGCAGGGCTCAAATACATCCTGGGGAGCTGTTTTACTTGGGTGAAACAATGCACACATGCAGAAAAGAGGCATTATTCCCATTTTACAGAGTGTTTCACAGAGATAGAAAAGAACTTTATGTGACAAAGGAAACGTATGGGCTGAGAAGGCAAACTGAATTCATCCCACCCAGTCGTAGTCCAAATAACCACAATATTATTGAATTAGCGCTCTGCTTAAAATTAGTGGAGATCAGAGGCTCCTGAAGTGTGGTTTGCAGTTAACCTTTGCTCCCTGAGTCACAGGAATGACTGACAGAGGTCAGGCCAAAGGTTTCCCTAGCCCAATATCCTGCCTGATAGTGGCCCACAACAGATGCTTATGGAGGAGTAAAACCAGGCAAAGTACATTGTAGTAACTCTACACAGCAACATAGAGATTTTCAGCTCCCACGTTTCAGGAACTGGAGGGTATTTCTCTCTTTTTAAGAGCATTTGATGGATTTCTCTTCCATGAATTTGTCCAGATGCTGTCTGTTGGCACGAAAACTTCTGGCATCCACAAGGTCCAGCGGCAGCGAACTGCACGGCTTCATTACAGATCTCCATCAGGTCATTTTAAGCTTGATGCCTCAGACTTAAAACAGCTGGGACAAAGAGTAAATAATCCTTCACTTTCCAGCTAAGCACATTTTCGTTTCTGATAATAGTTATTTTAGATCCCATTACTGTGCATACAAAGTTAAGGTTATTCTTTGCATAACTTTGTATTCAGGTCCACCCTGCAGAAAACACTAAGTTCTGGTCAAAAAATGCAGCAAAGTTTTAACACAAATCCTTCTTTATGGATTATGTTTTTTGGGGGTTTGGTTGTTTGGTTTTTTTAATGCAGGAAAGTATTAATGCCTTCCCCAGGGTATGACCAGTCAGGAACGACTCTCATCACAGGAGGAGTTCTGCAGCAGGTCCTCCTAGTACAGTAAGCATAAGGAAAGCGCTTGATTGTTGAGGCCAATGGTTCCCAAACGGTCTTTTCTAAAGTGTGAACAACCTTCACTCCATAGTGCTTCTTTCCACAGAAACCCCTCCAAGCATTTTTCCCTTAAATAGGGGATGAAGTTATTATCAACCCTGTCCTCTTGTTTCTCTTTGCATTTTCTCCACAGCTCGGATACCCATGTTAGTGCTCACAATATTGTTGTCAAGTCCGAGGCCTCTCAAAGAGACCAGTAAAGGGAATACCTTCACTATATCAACAATACATTGATCAATGTACAAGCTGGTTTGTACAGGAAATAAACAGCCCCCATCCTGATCAAAGGTCCTGAACATGTAGCTTGACAGACTATAAGGAAGTGTTTTAAACACTGCAGGGCACTATGTTTGCATTTAATCTTTTCTTTTTTATTACTTTCTTTTTTTTTTTTTTTAAACATTTTTCCCCAACCTGTCAGTGTTTGCTTTCCAAGATTTGTTTATGCTATGTAAGCTGTAGGTTATTTCTGTTAGAGACCCTAATTTCCTCCTCTGCTGGGACTATGGCGATAGCCCCAAGGAAGTTTACACTGAGAGAGAAGAGCATGACAGGCAGTGAATTAAGTGGTTCAGAAAGAGATTCAATTAGCTTTCTCACTGGAGGAGAATGAAGATAAAAAAAAGACATTCTTGGCGGTTCCACTCTCCTGTCTCTGTCTCAACTTCTGCAAATGGACATCAAGAGACAGTCAAAGAAAATAATCATCAATATCTGAAACTTAATATGACGTGTGATTTATTGACACAGGACTAATGTAATAATCTGTCCTTTTTTCTTTTTTTTGTTTTTACTCTTCTTCTTGCATCACATAAGATGGAAAAATGCCAATTTGAAACCTCCCACTGAGCATCCCAGCACCAACTACAGCAGCTGATCTACAGGAGCTGACTGTTAACACTCCTCCTCATCCCCAAACCCACCATGAACATAAACTTTACTCACAGGCAGCACCTCCCTTGCCTCTCCCCTATGCCTTCTGAGGTGAGGACCAGCACCAGGCATGGAGAGGAAGTGATCCAGAACAGATGTGATGCACATAATTAAAAATACAGTGGGAGAACAGCCAGTTACCTGCAAATGAAGTTATGCACTTGTCACCACCAGACCAGCCATGGGACTGGAACAGCCTTGGGCTGCCTATTAGAGGCTGCAGGACTCCTGTGCCCCAGCACCACCTCTCGTTCTCACTTCCCAGAGCCACGGCTGGGAAGAGCCTTTCGTTCCTCCATTTCTTGCTTTACAAGGGATCAAGCTCTCCTGACAGTCCTTGTTCTTCCTCCTGTCCTCCTGCCAAAAACGTCTGTAAGTTCCAGCTTTTTCCTTGGCAACTCTCTCAAAGGCAAGAGTGTAGGGGAGGAGCTTTTTCCCCCTCCTTTTTTTTTTCTTTTTTTGGTAGCCAATTCCCCGGCTGGCTGAGTTCAATTCATTTGTTTCTACTGAATGTTTGCTTTTCGAGCTGCTGTAAAATTAGATGGCAGGAAGCCTAGAGCTCCTGCGTAGGCATCTTCCTTACCATCTCCTAAGCCACGAAGCACAGAAATGGTGCGTTCGTTCCAGTTAAGAAAGCCTGGCCAACATTTCCACAAGCTTTAAAAATGCTTTGAAACTCAGTGTTGAAAGCTCCTGGACTGATTGGGACTCATGTCCTGCAGGAGAAATCCCAACCGAACAAAACAATAACGCCAGTATTGAGAAGAAGCCAGACTCTGAGAGGTGTTGGAGCTCTAAGTTTTGAAAATGCCAGATATTTCTAAACCTGATGCCTAAACTACTAAGCTGTCCCATCAGGCATTAGTGGAAGTATTTATTATTTTTAATACGTGCTGCCTGTAGGCAGAGGCAAACAAAGTAAAAGAGAAACGACAAGTGCCCCTTCAAAGGGACTGCCAGCTGAAACAAGAAAGCTGTATGTACAGTTCAGACTTTGTACTTTCGAATGCATGTGCACCTACAAAGAGAGACAAAGCATTACAATCACGCTATTCCTGACTCCAACCATTTCTTTGCATTTAAAAATACACACAGAATGCCATGAACATTCATTATTCCTTAATGGCACACTTTGGCCAGGAGAACCAAATGCAGGAAAATGAAAGACCCGGTATGCTATTGAAAATTGAAGGCTTCTCATTAAAAGTTTGTAAAAAGAAAAGTGGAATAGTCAGGAGAAAGTGTCTACTTCTAACTCCCTTCTCTTGTTCCTCCCCAACTGTGCTCTGGGCCATGAAGATTAAGAAAGTATTAAGAAAGAATTCTTAATAAAGGTGGCTTTTTCTTAAGAGCAGATTGCAAAAACTGTAAGGGAAGCTTAATCAGATTAAAATAATAATGACATTTACCAAACCAGAAACTTGGTTTTTAATACGGAAGTCTACATGCAAAACAGTAATTTTCATATTTTTGTGAACAGAAGACTATTTTATAATACACTATAAAAGGCTGTGTTCAGCTGTCCTTGGATTTACAAGGTGCTAATAACAGATCTCCCACAACTTGTTTACCACACCAGAAATACATTCAGATAAAGCCCATCATGGGGGACAAGTGATTTTATTCTAAGAGGGCTCAAAGCACCCTGGAGTCAATACACAACCTTTTCACAATGTTCCTTGGTAATGTCTGAAATAGGACAGGCATAAAATTTAGATCATGTTAGTAACAGCCAAAGACATGCCACATCCACTTCATGAAGACTAATCCATGGAGAGACAGTAAGCTATTCCCTATTCAATCTGTTTTGTGCACCACAGAGTTTTGCAGAGCTGAAGGCAGCAGTGTGCAGCACAAGCCTCCCCGAACAGACCCCAAACAGCCCAGCAGATGCCCTGGACCTTGTAGCATCCCAAGGACTCTGCAAAAGGCAGCAGCTCTCTGTTTCCACTCAATTTCTACTGGCACATGCAATATCTAATTTAGGAAAAAAGGCTGCAGGGTGGCACGCCCTCACAGAAGAAGTGCCAACACCTGCTTTACAATAGCCCTTTTAAATTCTAGGATCTCTTCCAACCAGTTTCATCTAACTCCCATTTCATTTTATTTCTAAAGTCTACAGCCTCTTTGCTCACATACCTTTTAAGTCATTATTTCCCGAAGTGAAAGATAATGTACCATTATTATCCTATATCTTAAGAAAACGCGATACAATACTAGATCAATATCCCAGCCTACTATTAAATGGCTGCACAGCCAGCCACAAATCTTCCTGTCCTTATCACTCAAATAGTGAAATACCTAAGGTTTTTCTCTCCCACAAAAAGCTCTTCAACATTTAGTATCTTTTCCACTTAATGGCTTTATTCCTTCTTGAAGTCAGTTGCACATATTCTAATGATGCATTTCCACTATTACTTCTCCATCTGCAATTTATGCATTCGTATGAATTTAACTCTGGTGAACAATAAATTCAGAGACAGAAGAAACAGCGAGCAGTCGTCGTACAAACTTCTTCAAACCCACCTGCCTTAGTTTTGGTACAGGAGAAATCAAATATCTAGTGCTCAGAAGGGAACCATCCTCTGTTCTAGCTGATATACCAAAAGTCTCTGACGACAAGGCCAATGAGAATAAAATAGTCATCTTTATTTTAGGAAAAGGATCTCAAACTTTTTTGCTGCTCCACTCATCTCATGCGGGCAAGAACTGCCACTCCGTGGTAGCAACATTGATGCAGTGATTTCCCAAATTAGGCTCGAAGTGTCCACCAAGGACTGAACTGCCATCCCCAGATGGTATCATTAAACATGAAATAACAAACTGTTTGGGGATGCACGTGAGTCACAGACCTCCTTTTATATACAGCTTACTTGGAGAATGGGGTTTCTTTGGAGAGGAAAGGCATGGAGGACATTTCATAGAATCATAAAATGGTTTGGGTTGGAAGGGACCTTAAAGATCATCTAGTTCCAACCCCCCTGCCATGGGCAGGGACACCCTCCACTACACCAGGCTGCCGAAAGCCGCATCCAACCTGGCCTTGAACATATCCAATGATGGGGCATCCACAACTTCTCTGGGCAGCCTGTTCCAGTGTCTCACCACCCTCACAGTGAAGAATTTTTTCCTTATATTTAATCTAAATCTACCTTCTTTTAGTTTAAAGCCATTACCCCTTGTCCTATCACTCCATGCCCTTGTAAACAGTCCTTCCCCAGCTTTCCTGTAGGCCCCTTCAGGTACTGGAAGGCTGCGATAAGGTCTTCCCAGAGCCTTCTCTTCTCCAGGATGAACAACCCCTGCCATAGAACTATTACAACAGTATCATCAAAATTGAAAACAGAGGTCGCAAGGTACAATTCCTTACCTGTCTTACAAGTCACCAATACCTAACCTGTTTCACTTGTTAAAATTCCTCTAGATAAACTGTGGTTCTTTTGTTTTAAGTAAAAACACATCTAGTTTCCAAGCACATTCATTCCTGCCTGATCTGAAGAGCTCTTCCAGTCCTAGCCTTTTTTTTTTTCCCCCCCCCTTGCTTTTTGCCCAGCTGTTCACAAAAACACATAAACACAGCAGAAGGTCAGCAAGGAATGACAGAAAGGGATAGCTCAAGTCATCAGGTCATGAACCTTTCTACCACACGGTCCCAGAAAAACATAGTCTTTGCATGTCTTTAGAAAACCTTCATCGTTTCCCTACTGCCAACCCAGGACAACTACTCCTGGATAGTTTATATCCAAAAATGAAAAAAAAAAAACAAAAACAAACTCCAACATAAAAATAACAAACCCACTTGGTTTGGATAAAATTGTTAAAGGATTTTTAAGAGAATGGCACTATAGACCCAAAGGAGAGAAAAGAAAAAAGAAAAAGAAGAAAAAAATACCAAGAAAAGGCCTTCCTCCTCCTGCCAGCGTTCAGCCAGAGCCATCCGGAGGGAAGGGCTCATGGACCGAAGCTGCCGGTTGACAATGCCAAGGCCTCACTGCGGCCGACGCAGCCATGGAGTACGGGACCCCTCTGCTTCTCATGAGGGACCGATGGGGGGACTCACAGCTGGACTGGGGAGGGTCCCCCACCCAAAATTTCCCTACCAGTACCCACATTTCTGCAGCGCTTCCAAGCGCTGCAAGAGAAAGGGAACATGGTTGATAAACAGGAACAGCTTGGAACGTCTCCCTCAGCCTGCGGAAGGCTGTGTGGGATCCTGCCATCAAGGGCAGCAGGTGTGGAGGGAGGAGGAAAGGAGAAGAGGAGGGTTCTGATCAGTGGCGGGAGGTGCAGCTGTCAGCACCACCACCATGCCTGCAGGCCTGGGAGCCCTCCCCAGCTTCCCAGCTCCTGGCAAAACAACAAAACCTGGGCTTGTACCTCCAATAAACATCACTATTCTGCATTAATTCAATGTAGTATGCATCCCCTGGCACCTAGAAGAGTAGGGCAGGAGACAGTTCTCCTCAGGCAGTGGGCCAGGCTGGGCATGCAACACTGGCCGTGGCTGCCGCCTGCCCTGGCCATGGCTGCCGCCTGCCCTGGCCACAGCCACATGCTCTCCCCGTGGATTTTGGAGACAGGGGAGTATGAAAAAGGGGGTCTTCACACAGCTCAAGGAGTTAGATCCCTACCCTGATCCCCAAGATGGTGAGGTTTCTCTTTGATCAAGCATCACCGTTGTTAATACAATGTATTGATGCCTAATTGCAACAGAAAACACCACAGGAAAAATCTGGTGATACCATTAAAGAGTATTGTAACATGCTAATGTTCAGGTTACTTGGCCTGCGAGCGTCCGTGTGGGCATCAAGGGGCTGTCAGCAGGTCTGGAGCACTCCTGCCCTCTCCTCCCAGCCATCCCCTGCCCAGCCAGGCACTGCCAGTGAGTGGCACAGCGCGAGCTCCGCAGCCGACAGGCAGAAAACCTCCAATTTGGTTTCAATTAAAAGAGACTATTTTGAAGACAATTCAATCCCAGTTCCAGGCACAGCCAATTGCCAGGTCCCCATTTTAGAAAACTCCTCTCCAAATACCGCCGGTCTCTGGCCACTGCACAAGTTGTACTCTTTTTAGGCTGCAGACGTTAATCAAGCTTCTCTTTATTTTTAGATTTTCTTCATCTGACGTTACGCCACAAACTCTATTAACGTTATGTCTTGGAACATCAAAGTTATTCTCAGATCAAACTGACAGAAAACGTTCTTCCTGCTTTGGGAGAACTGAACTCAGCTGGCTTTTTAAAAGGAGAAGCTGAGAGAAGAAATAAAAAAAAATAAAATAAAAATACCCCACTTGCTATAAATCAACCAATTGCACATCCTGGCTATTTCTCTGAGGAGGTGGGGAAGGAGGGAGCGGAGCAGCGATCTCCCCCGATGCTGCCTGCCAGGTTCACCGCCCGCCGGCACGACGGACTTGGACTTGAGGGCAGGCTGGGGAGGGAGGACTCACCTCTGCGCTTCCAGCCCCTTTCTCTCGCTCTGACTTCCTCCCTCTGTCTCTCTCAATATACCGAATGATATCGCAGCTACAAGAAATCTCAACCCCTGATCTTCTCCCCCAGCCAAATAGGAACCTTCTCATCCACCCAGTTCAAAACGCTGAATTATTCAGCTAATACGCTCTGACCCAGGGCTGCTGCAGGTGTGGTGATCCCTGCTGCAGGGAAAGGGAAGGATTGCAACCTTACATGGCACTCCAGCCACCCATCTCATGTGTGCCATAAAAAAACCTCTTCATTCTCCATTCCCCCCTCAAGCAGGATTAAGAGAGACTGAAAATAAAAACTACAATTACTTCAAACCCTGTCTTTTCTGTTTACTGCACTGAAGCCTGCTCACCTGGGGGTGAAAACATCCCCACTCCCCCTCTCCAAAACCAGGAAGAAGTCACAGGTCACCGACGTGCCCTGTACTGAATTTTCTCTAGGTATTTCCTCACCTGCACGCAGAAGTACTTGGGAACCTTCTGCGATGTAAATTTTTGCTGGCACCTGGAGGCCCAGGTAAACTATCAATCAGGAAAATCCACTGCTGCATATGTCAACTGATGCAAGGGCGAAAGAAACCCAATTCGTAATGCAAATTAAAGGTATGCTGTCAGCTAATACCATGATTTCTGATGGGAAAATTCTGACCTGCTACTGTTACCAGTAATTAGACTATGTAAAAAGAAAGATATTAGACTTTTTTTTTTTTTTCCCCCAATTTGCTTACTCTGAGCACAAAAGCAGAGCCAGCAACTCTCCCGACCCCCAAGCAACAGCTCAGGCGATGCCACAGGCATCCAGGGCGAGACCCAAACCTCAGAAGTGAAGTTCCATCTTCTACAGATACCAACAGCTGTGGTACCATCAGAGGTATGCAGGGAAGCGTTAGCAGTTAACAGACTGCTCAGACCAAGCAATACGAAGCCAGGCTGGGAGTAAGACGATGCTCTTTTCCCCTTTCAAAGCAAAAATCCGGGGCTCACTGAGTATTAGTGTGTACATTGATTTCTTTACATTCAGTGGGAAGTACTGAGTACTTCTTCCTTTTTTGCATCCCTCAGTGTGAGCCACCAAACAGGCTTGTGCTCTGCTACCATTAAAAAAAAAAAAAAAAAAAAAAAAAAAAAAACAAACCCCCCCCCACAAAAAAAAAAAAAAATCCAATCCCCACACACGAAACAGCAGAACAGGGTAAAAATTAAAGACATTATCCCAATCCCTTAATGAATTAACACAGACTAAAATTTCACAGCAGAAAAAGGATACAAAAATTTGGCTATGGAAATCTACCTCTGTTTCAAATTCCATGCACCAACACGTAATTGGGTTAGTCTTAAGATTGCAAAAACTTAAATGGCAACTTTTTGCAAAAGCTACAAACTCTGGGAAAATTCTGTCACTGGGCAAAGCAAGGTGACGTCCTCCAACACTTTTCCAGCTTCATCTTTATAATGAAGGGGACTGTCCTCAAATTTCTCAGCGTGAAAAACTTTACTAGGCAAACCGCAGTCACTGGACTAACACTGAAAGTGTTAGAACTGATCTTTGAGTTATCCTCTAACCCCGGGAAATGAACAGAAAAGCACCAAGCAATAAGCTGTGTGTTCACACAGGAAGCTCCTGGCAAAGCTTCAGGAGTGCGAGACCTTCCACCCTCACTGCCTGCGCCAGCCCCTCCAGGTGATCGGCGGGATTCGGCACAACCAGCCCCTCCAGGTGATCGGCGGGATTCGGCACAACCAGCCCCTCCAGGTGATCGGCGGGATTCGGCACAACCAGCCCCTCCAGGTGATGGGCGGGATCCGACACACAAGCCACCATCGCACCACTGACCAGTGCCACACACCAGGACACCAGACATCACATCTAACTTCAGTTCATGTTTTCCACATAAAAAGAAAACTACAGTAACTGTTGAAAAATATGGAACTTTTATTACAAAGCTCTGTATCTACTGATAGGGGGAGAAAGAAAGAAAAAAAAAAAAAAAACCAAACCAAAACAACTAACTAAAGCTAGGTTTATGATTTAAAGACCAGAAGACACAAGTTTAATCTGTGAATATTTTTTGCCCCGTTACCAGTCCAGAATTACTGGCTCTGCCATGTCAAAACACACAGAGCTTTTGTTATGCTTTCTGAAGTGTTATATTTACACACCGTGGTTATATTTTTCTGGCTGCTTCTCTGACGCTTAAGGAATGATAAGGATTCCTTACTGCATTAAAAGGGTTTAAAATGCAGTGCACAGCCAAGCAATTTGGGAAGCAATTGCTATGTTTCTAAAGTGAACTTTAATCTAGAAATGCTCATAAAAATCATATTATGGCATACGGAAACAATAATGTTAATTAAATAATTTGCATTTACATAGCAATCGGTCCCAAGGGCCAAGCATATAGTAGCACAATTCACATGAATTCACCACGTGCTCGGCGGCAACAGATCTTAAAGGTCTGACCTGAAGAAACCCAAGTGCATGCAACATCTCCTTTCCCTTCCACCTTCTACCCTCAGCCCTTATACATCCAAAGGCAGCCACCAGTTTTTGCCTGCCTCATTATTTAGCAGGACTTTCATTCCTGGCGGTTAGCTGCGTGAGAAGTATCCACACCCTTGGTACATTCTATGTTTTGTTTTACTAAGCCATACACAAGTACGCAGGTGACAACAGGTCCTTGTGTAGCCAGGAGATGCTCCACCCAAGCGCAAGCACCTTGTTTAACCTTCCGTGCCAGGTCCTCTTCAGCTGGGTGCTGGGCTGCTCCTCCCCAGGTAACAGAAGTACACGCGACTCTCCACCCTTATACCTGCTCTCGTTTGTTCAACGCAAGCAAAGATAACCGCCGAGATATTTAACACCCATAAGCCAGCTCTAATTCAATATTCTTGGTGAAACAGGGTTTGTACATGACAGAAATAGAACTAACCGCATTACAAGAGAAATGAACTCTGTCCAAGATCCTGCCCATTTAGAAAGCAATGCCAAGCTCCTTATATTTATGTGGGTCTCTTAACAATTTAGGAAAGAATTAGTAGTGGCAAGAACCAGAAACACTAAAAGCACGCTATTGTTTTTAAATGAGGACACTGTCAAGATAAATAAATATATACATATATACACACACTTAAAAAAAAAAAAAAAGTAGACAGCCCCATCTTCATTTGTGTTTTTTTGTTGGATTTTCTGCCCCATTTATTAGCTCTGTTGGGGAAGCAGCACTAGCTAATTTCATTATTTGTTCTCAGCCAATTTGACTTTTTGGCTTCCTTCCTATGCCCTAACAGAGTTGCTCTGTTTCCAAAGAAGGGAAAACAGCCATTGCATTACTGGAGATCCGATAGTTTTCCCAAGTCCACTTTAGCTCCGTGGGAGGAAGGCGTCCCGTGAGCAGCAGGCACTGGTGCCTGCACTGCCACCTCCAGCCAGGACAAGAGCAGGACACGCTATGGGAAAGCTCTCTGGAGCTGCTGGATAAGTGGGAAAAAAAACCAAAAGTGATCTGCAAGACTGGAAAGGCTCTTGGTGAATCAGAAGGACTAAGAAGTGGAAGTACTTAGGCTACATTTCAAACTGGAACTTGGTTCTCGGAGATGACTTTGCACCATGGGATGGCAATCCTCCTTTCCCACGGAGGCTGGAGCACCAAGGCTTTGCTGGGGGAACATCTGCAGTCCTCACCTTCTTCTGGCTGCTACACAAACACACCATACACACAAAGGGGCAAAATGAAACACCTGCAGGCTTTCCTCGTAGGTGGGCACTTGACGTTGCATGAAGCTGAAAGACTTCCACTAGTTCCACAGAGATGGAGCTTTGATCTGAATCACTCAATTCAACCCCATTAAATCAAAAGGATGTTTTAAGTACTGCAGATCTTCATAAGCCTGAAGATCCCAATCTTTCGTAACACACCTCTTTATCAGGCCTATCTTGCCTCTTTGTTTCTGGCAAAAAAAAAAAAGACCCAAAACTCTAAAAACAAAATAAAGGATAAAGAACTAATAAAAGGTAGGCCTAATCTAAGTCCCACAAGTTTCAAAGGGATTTGCATACAGCCCAGTGCTGCCATACTATTTTTCACATCTGTGGGGCATTAAAGGACATAACCAAATCTTGAAATTAAAGTTGGGTGTCCCTCGTGGCAGTGCTGAGGAACTAAGCCTTTTTCCATGCCCCTTCATTTTCTTTTCATCTTCAATTTTGTTTGCCACTGCTAACTTAATATACAGGAGTTAATTTCTTTCCTGACTCAAGGTATCACTAGGGGAATATTGTATGTTACTGTGGCGGCTGGAAGTCATTACATCTATATAAAAATTAACCTGTGGCAGTAATCTAATTTTTTTTCCTTTTTTCTTTTTGTATTTATACAAAAGCACCTGTCTTATTAATACTGGAGTTAGAGCAATTGCTAATGCAAATAACTGAAACTCTAACTACATTAAATATGCAAATACAAACCCCTAAGCATTTCCCTAAATCAATATAAATAAGATCTTAGTTCTTGAGGTCCAGAAGTACGAGTTATCCTAAAGCAATACAGTGTGCACCAAGAAGAGATCGGTTTTCCATCCAACCCACCTTCATGATAAACCTTTCATATGAAATCAAACCTCCTATTTAAGCCAAAATCACAAGCAAAAAAAGGGAAACTAATATTTATATTTCAGAAATGGATACAAGACTAAATCCTTACGGAAACAAGTTAAATGGACTGAAAAAAGAGAAAACGATGGACAGAAAACAATTGAAGTTTTTGAACACATTCAATATACTGGTTATATAAATTCAGACATTCAATCCATTAATCCTTAAACTCCTAATTTCTGAGATGAACTCTTCCATGTTTAAATATATTCCAAGTCTAAAAATGGAGGGGGGAAGTGTGTGTGCATAGTCACCACATCTCCCAAAGCTAGCTAATCAGAGTATTTTTCTGTAAAACACCCTTCTTCTGGAAGCATTATGAGTCTGTCTATACTATTTTCCTAGATGTTTAGCTCACACAAGCAGCAGGGAAAATTAGGCTGTGCTGAGCTCCATGCTGCCATTGCTAGATTGCCGCTAGTACCCACTGTATCATTTAAAGCAAGCTGAGGTGTTTCTACACGGCAGTGTATTTCTGGGGCTGCTGTAGTCATACCTATGAGGTCACCCAGCAAAGAAACAAAACGTTCAGACATGTGCTTATCCCAGAACTGTGAAACGATCTATCCGGCTGTTGTCATTCAAAACCATTTAATCCATTCTAGGGACACTACAGGTACAAAAGCAGATTTTTCAAGATTCAGTGTCCACAAGAGACTGCATCAAGAAGCTTGGCACAAAGAGATGCTGTGCATTTCCACCTCCCGACACCAAAAACGTACCTGATGATGCCAGAGCATGCACAGCAAAAACATAACAAAAGAAACCCCTCAAACATGCTGAAAATAGGACATGTTCCATATGTTAACAAATCTTATATGGTGCCATCCCTAAGGACTACAGCAAACTTCGTAATCTGTGTCAGACTACAGTTTCCCACAAAAGTATGTTCAAACCAACATCAAGGAACTGAACATCTTTTAATCAGAGAGGGATTATTCTCGCTTAAAATCAACCAATCTGAAGACTAGTCTTGGAGAAGGCTCCTACCCTCATCAGTGGAAAGCAACCATCACCTTAGCAAGGCAACGTGCCCCATCCCAAAAGAGATGCCTCAAACAATGGGACAAACCACTGCTGGGTACCAACGTTCTCTCTCCACAAGGCACAGAGGGGAGGACAGCGCGCCTGGCTCACGCTACGCTCCCATCTCATGAACACTGATGTTCAGCAAGATGAAGCCCAGCCCGGTGGATGACCCACTCGCTCCAGCAGCGCCGTGGGATGGCAGTACTCTCCATATAGCTAGTATTCACTTTGGCTACAAAAATTAAGCCCTGGGTCGCTGGGGGGGGCAGCTAAATGTTTTCCAAACAATGGACATAATTACAAGAATAGCTGTGCAAAAATGTGAGGTAAGGAAAGGTGGGAATTTGAGGTGTGTTCCTGACTGCTCTTGTGTATTTCGCTACACTGAGATTAAAGGGCAGGTCACTTCCCTGCCAGCTCTCAGAAAGAGGGATATGTATTTACCGAGGCAGTTACACAGAGCAAGGTGCAGCTGGGAATGTAATGCACTACCAGTCACCACCTTGGTTTACCCTCCGAAAGCCTGAGAAGTTACCTGACGTCCCCCTGCATCCTCCTTCACCGTCCACTAAGCTCACTTGCACAGACTTGTACTCTTCTTAAACTGGAAACTCCTCCAGCCAAGGAGCACATCCCTCTCCTCTGAGCGTGGCGTGACTAACACAACCAGTAACAGTGCCCAGACACAAATTTAAGGACATCTCCCCCCTGGACCCACAGGGAGACATGAGACTGCTCCTCCAAGCAGCAGGGCAGGAGGCAGACATGTTGCTGTCAGGCCCTGTGGAGGGACAGGGTGTTTCGGTCAGAGCTACAGGTCAGGATGCTTCAGACCCTGTCGTCTTCCCCCAGCTTGGGCACATGGCTGGAAAGGTGGGTGCAGCAGCCTGCTGTCGCAAGCCTTAAACAGCCTGAAACGTATCCTTGCTGTTCTCCTCTAACACAATAGTGTTATTGTTATCATTTGTAAATTAAAGCGATCAGGCAGCAGTTCAATACTATAGATTTTTTTATTTTATTCTTAATTTCACAGGACCAAGATTTTACATATTCTATTTCAGCTAAAGCTCTGACTTATTCCCTGTCCCGGGCATCTGTACTGCAGCAGATGAGAAATCAAACACTGCAGCACCTAAGTACCCTGAGGCGAGAATATAAACTTGAACCTGGCTGCTTTCTTCTCCTAAAGCCATTTCCAAAGCAGCTTAACAAGTGGGAACTTTTTAAAGTATTTAATTTTTTTGCATCCTCCCTAATCCTACCTCCCTTCAAAAATACGATCCTTTATAAAAACTTTCTGGGAATCCCATCTTTTGATTTATTGGAATAATACTGTAGCACAAAAGTACAGTGTCAGAGTTTGGGGATATGAAAAATGAGGCAACTTCTGTTTCACCGACTCTCCCTTTCTGGCAATAAACTACTACTGCACTATCCAAGGATAATAAGACAATTTTTCTCCCACTATTCAAACTGTTTAGTATCCATCCACAAAAACTGAACTAGATACCTCTTCTTACGCTTGTTGTTTGGCATCTTTCATAATGGCAAAAACCCTGATGAATTCCCAAGCATTTTTTAGGTTTCATCACTCAAGCCGCAGTTGGCAAAATTTGGATCATCACTTAAACTATTCATTTATTTATTTTGATAGAAAGGTTTCCAGTTATGGCACTCTATTACGGTCATTCTCTAAGGCAGCAAGGTTGCTACTGCTTGGACGCAGCAAAGAAGTAAAATAAGTGAAGCAATGACCACCATGAATGGTGGGGAAAACAGTTTTGGTCATGACTTGACAGTGATGGGTTTACTTAGGGATGATGTTTAACCAAGAAACAGTTTATTAACCCATAACTCTATTTTTAAACATACAGAAATTCAATTTCTTAATGACTTCATTGAAATCTGTGGTTCTTTATGATTTCAGAACAGGCAGCCATCAGATTCTACATAGTCTGTCCAACAAAAGTACCCTAGACTGTGGCATCCATTTTATGAAATTCTACTTTGGCAGATTACAAATAAAGTCTCCATCTTTTCCCCTCCCTGGTTTTGACACAAGCTAAAGATTTCTGATGTTGGGGTTCAAAACAAAGCTGTCCTGTTCCATATTTAGAAAACAGGAGCCTCTGTTCAGATGCCAGATCTGCAACATCAGCATCTTATGTTGCTTTCCCTGCCACACGCAGCCAACCTACAGGCTGGTTGTCTGGGTCCATAACAACCAGTCCTTGTGTGTCCACACATACCTGTGCAGCTGGACTGGATTTGGACCAGAATGAGAGTTCAATTCCACTGAAAACAAAACACAATCTCTTTCTCCCAGAAAAAGAAAGCCAGGAATGGACCCAGCTCAAAGCGCAGTCCAATAGAAAAAGAGACATCAAGTGCACATGATGGGCTGAATCTACCTTGGAAGGCTTACAGGCATGAGAAAACTAAGCAAACCAAAAAAGGGCAACCTTTGAGTTCTTCATACAATAGTACTTATAACTTCAATGAAATGTACACCATGTAGGATGTATTAACTTCCTTTTTCTTTCTAAAAAAAACCCTGCCAGTCTTATAAAAACAGCAGTGTGTGTATTCAGCTCTACGTTTCAGCATGTAAAAGGCTGCAAAATGGAGAAGGGAGGAGGAAGGGAGGAGGAAGGGAGGAGGAAGGGAGGAGGAAGGGAGGAGGAAGGGAGGAGGAAGGGAGGAGGAAGGGAGGAGGAAAGGAGGAGGAAAGGAGGAGGAAAGGAGGAGGAAAGGAGGAGGAAGGGAGGAGGAGGACATAATAGATTGTCCTTTTCTTTGCAAAATCCCACAGAGCTCCCTCCAGGCCATGGAGACAGCAGCTTGTGCAGCCAGTGCCTCCCAACGCTGAGGGTCCCTGGCCCGTGGCTCACAGGGGAGACCCTCTGATGCTCTTTTTGGATGCAAGAAGCAGCAAATGAAAGCAACGCCTGGATCATGACTGAAGGATTGCCATGCTGCTTGCCAAGTGCGACTCGTTCAGTGCGGCTGCCCAAATGTCAGGGAAGGTTGGGGTACATGGCTTTGTTTCTCTGCAGAAATGCGATGCTTTTACCTTGATGGCACCAAAGTTTCACAGAGGAACCAACTGGAAGGCAGTGATGGCTCAGAAATTAAAGACCTCGTGGTCTACATTTAAGATGTAATCCCACAGACCCTATCACACAAAATTTCTGCTGGCTTTGACAAACCACACATAAAATGCAGGAGCTCCTGATGGGAACAGAAAGCACTGAGTTCAGAGCGGAGATCTTGGCTGACCCTCATCCAGGGGTTTTATGCTTTTGTTGGGTGATTTCAGCCTGGAGGCTCACAACATTACTTCTGCGGGGAAAGGTCATTACCAAGTGGTAGCTAAGCAACTGCTGAAGAGTTGTGGCAGTCAGAAAAAGTCACAATGTTTTGTTTTGTTTAAGTTAACTTTTTAAGAAGTTATGGACAGTCCTCAGAACAGCCAGTGACATCCCCCACAGGAAGCCAGTTAAGGTGATTTCTTTTTATTTCTGAAGTAGTTTGCATATTTGAGCCAAATGAAGCTAGGAACTAATCTGGAAAAATACTGAATAAACACAGAAGAGCTACTTGAATTTCTCCCGGATGATGTTCTATATTACACGAAAAATTCCGGCTTCCACAAGACAATACTGGGAGGCCAGTGCCGTTCCTTGGAGGACAGCCTACTCTGTGCTCCCTCCTGTGCCACTTCACTGTTCCCATCTGCTCTGGCCAGGACAAGATAAACCACAGTCTGTCCACTGCTCGCGCTGCACGGGTGGAGTGCTCAGAGGCACCAGCCCCAAGCCCTTCCACGACACAAAGCACAGGTCAGTGTGGCTGGAGATCCTCCACTCTGCTCAGTTCCAACCGCTGATGCACAAATGCAGATCTCAGTTACAGCTGCGCATCCAATGGTTTGCCAGATATTCTTCTGATTGTCTGGATAACAACTGCATTAACCTAGTCTTTGAGAGACTTTGGGCATGCTAAAGCCTCAAGCTGTACAATGCCATCCAGTTTCTTAATCATTTTCACTCTTTATTTCCCTCTTCAATAAACACCCCAAGCTCTATGTGACAGGGTTGGGTTCCCACTTTACCTTCCTCCCAACCCTTAGATCACTGACTACCACAGCTTTAAAAGGAGGAGCAGAGTACGTCCTCCATGCAAAACATCATGGCTGAAATGCAGGTGCTGCTATGCTGTCAGTGTCGCTAGGGCTGGAAGACCTTAAATTGGTTTTCTTTCTGCAATTCAAGCAGTTGGATATTGAGCACACACTTCAGTAGCCAAAAACTGAAATGCTCCTGTGCTTCATCTGTGCTTTAACACATCCACGTGAAGCATTTAGTCTTTGGTGTATGCACAAGGCCTGGTGCCCAGCCATACCAAAAACCTCTGGGCCATACTGAAACGTTAATAACGATAGGAGGGAAGGCAACAAAGCCTTCCAGCATCTCTTCCCCAGTCAACTCCCGTGCCGGAAACAGGGACACAAAGGAGAGTGGCGAGGAACGCATCCTGGTTGGTTGGATTATTGGTGCCTTCAGCTCCCACACGGCCCTAAAGCTGTACAAACAAATGTCGGCAGGGCAGGCTGTGACCTACTTTCCCTCCTTCACATGGGGTACTGTGCCATTGTGAAACTGCCACCGAATTTCAGCTTCATAATGATGACAAGAGGGATTTCAAGCGGCCACACACTGTGCGGCTAACGGTGTGACGGCAGCCACTGCCCCGGCATCCACGCCTTCTGCCAGGAAGGCTCCACCATGCCGGGCTCCAGCTGTCTGCACAGGGAAGAGGCGCAGCCCTCCAGCGTGGCACAGCAGCAGGCTCACACAACAACCCACCCACATCCCCAGAACTGTTATTCTTCCCTCCTTCCCCTCAAGATCTGCTTCGACAACTATTCCTAAGCAACTATGCTGAAGTTACTTCCCTATCCTCTCTGCCCTTGAAGACCTTCACATTGCTGAGGCCACTGTCTCTCCGTGGAGCTGACCATGTCATTAATGCCACAACCACAGCCATCAGTATGTGTTGCTTATACTGGTCCCACAGAAGCCAGCCCTACAGCCAGATAAACTCAGATATAAACAAAGCTCAGCCTGAATCGAAATTGGCCAGAGATGTCAAAAACTACAAGAAAGGGTTCTTCAGGTACGTAAACAACAAGCAAAAACAGAAGGAAAATATTGGCCAGCTGTTAAAAAAGAGAGGTGAGTCACCAACACTGCTGAAAAGGCAGAGGTTCTCAACACTTTCTTGACCTCTGCCTTTACCAGCACTGTTGGGCCCTAGGCCTTGGGAACAAAAATCCAGGTTGATGCAAACGCAGACCCACCGTCAGCAAAGGAAGAGTTGGTATGTGAACTATTACAGAAGCTTGACCCCTACAAATCATTGGGCCCTGACAATATCCACCCAAGGGTGTTAAGAGAGCTTGCTGATGTTGTTGCGAGGCCACTCTCCATAATCTTGAAGAAGTCATGGAGACTGGGAGACGTCCCAGAAGAATGGAAGAAGGTTAATGTCACCTCCCTCTACAAGAAGGGCTTAAAGGAGGATCCAGGAAATTATAGCCCCATCAGTCTTACTTCAACCCCTGGGAAAGTTATGGAACGAATCCTCCTGGGGGCTATCACAAGTCCAATCACGTGATTGGGAAAAGCCAGCACAGATTCCCCAAGGGCAAATCAAGCTTGACAAACCTGATTGCCTCTTATGACAAAGTAACTTGCTCAGTTGATGTGGGGTGAGTGGTGGACGTTATCTACCTGGATTTCTCCAAGGCTTTCAGTATGGTTTCCCACAGCATCCTCCTAGAGAAACTGATGTGTTATGGTCTAGACAAGTGGTCTGTGTGGTGGGTGGGGAAATAGCTGACAGGCTGCACCCAGATGGTGGTGGTAAATAGCTCCTTTTCAAACTGGCAACCTGTAAAAAGTGGTTCCCCAGGAACTGATATTGGCCCCAATACCATTTAAAATCTTCATAAGTGATCTGGATGATGGGATCAAGTGCACCCTGATGAAGTTTGCTGATGATACCAAATTGAGTGAGGAAGTAGACACTTTGGAAGGAAGAGCCACCCTGCAGAAAGACCTGGATAGGCTGGAAGAGTGGGCTAACAAGAACCTTATGAAGACACTTTGGAAGGAAGAGCCACCCTGCAGAAAGACTTGGATAGGCTGGAAGAGTGGGCTAACAAGAACCTTATGAAGTTCAACAAGGCCATGTGTTTACTTGCACCTAGTAAAAGATAGTCCAGGAGTACAGCACAGATCTGCCTGGCTGGGGAGCAACTCTGTGGAAGGGGACCTGGGCGGTCCTAGTGGACAACAAGCTCAATATCAGTGAATAGTGTGTGGCTGCAGCAAAGAAAGACAACAGGATGTTGGGCTGCATCAACAAGGGCATCACCAGCAGTGGTAAAGAAGTCATTTATCCCACTCTACTCAGTGCTTGTCAGGCCACACCTGGAATACTGTGTTCAGTTTTGGTCCCTGCCATACAAAAAAGATGTGGACGTGCTGGAGAGGGTCCAGAGAAGGGTCACAAAGATGATCAAAGGACTAGGAAGCCTGCCATATGAGGAAAGGCTGAGAGAACTGGGGTGGTTCTGCCTTGAGAAAAGAAGGCTTAGGGGAGACCTCATCACCACGTTCCATGTTAAAGGGTGGCTACAAAGATGTAAAAAGGGAGTCTCCATCAAGGAGTCATATGGAAAAGACAAGGGATAATGGCTACAAGTCACTCCTGGAGAGATTCCGAATGGACACAAGACGAACATTTTTCACCATAAGAACAATCAGCCATTGGAATAATCTCCCCAAGGAAGTGGTGGATTCCTCAATATTGGACACTTTCAAGATTCAGCTGGATGGGGTGCTGGGCCATCCTGTCTAGAATGTGCTTTTGCCCAGAAAGGTTGGACCCAATGATCCTTGAGGTTCCTTCCAACCTAGTATTCTACAATTCTATAATTCTGTGAACTACTTGAGCAATTTACTTTAAGTATGAAACACCGGTGCTTAGCACAGCTCTGAAACACCCTAATGGGTGCCTAAGTGTGGATTTTGGAGCCTAACTTCAAGAACACCAGTTTGACAAGGTTGGCTGAGGGCCCACATAAGGATCTCAAAATCAGCTGTGGAGCATCTGTACTGCACGAAAGCTCACATCGGGCAGCTGAGCCTTCTCCAGGCACCATGAGGCTGGTCCTACACAGAGGTTTCCCAGCCAGCTGTGTCCATGTCACCTCCAAGCAGGATATTTTCAGGCAGTTATTCAGCAGTGCTATCCCAGCAGTGCATCTTCCAGACCAGAGTGAGTCCACAGACTGATGAAGGTGAGCTCGGCCCATCTGCACAAACGTGCCCCTGCTGCAACCAGTGTCAGCAGCTTCTGCATAGCAAAAATGCCTCTCCTTTGTCTGGGCAGGTTTGAGCACAGGCTAATGGAGACTTGGCCATTCCAGTTCCCAACTCTTGTTTGTCTGTGGGAAGGATGAGCTGGCCAGGAAGCCTTTCCTGAGGGCTGATGAGAGTGTTTCCCTGCATTACCATTTCCTACTTATCCTTGCAGCCTTAGGGAAACCTTCGAGTCTATACTGGTTGAACACATCCTATTAGGTAACTTCATGATCTTCAAATGGGGGTCTATTATGTTAACTCCAAGGCAAGCCTCATCCAGTGACTCCATGTAATATAATGTTAAATGAAAGGGAAAAAAGGAAGGAAGTCCTCCCAGTCTTACAAGAACAGATTGATCCCTAGATGTTTTGCTTTTGCCTCCTATGACTACAGAATAAGAAACAGCCGTAACTCCTACCAAACACTGCCCTTCACTGCCCTGGTCAAAAAGCACTGAAAGCTATTTTAATATTTTGATAGTTTGATACCTACTGAGAGTAGCAGTGTCCCCTGGAGCACTACTCCTCCTTTTTCTGCAAAGGGACTCATTGTGCAACACCATCTTAGTATTGCACAATCCCTTTCTTAAAAAACCCTATGCTATTAACATAATTAGCTGATTAATCTCATAAGCCTCACTTAGCATTAAATAATCGCCTGGATGCAGAATGCTTTCTCCTCAAAGAGAGTGCGCTTCAAGTGTTTATCCAGCACACTAATGCCAGGGATACCACTAGCAGTCCAACTGGTGGTCAAGAAGAAAAGCAAACAGTACTGCTGAGCACACTGGGGACAAGCAGGTATTGAAAAGTACATCAAAGCAAAAAACACAGTACTCATCTCTTTACACTTGCCACCTCCTAAGGATGAGACAATTCCCATTTTCTAACTATAAAAGAACTTTAAAGGAATATATTGAAAATACACACGAGAGTGATTCATGTAAGTGCCTCAGAATTTAAGGTCAAGGGCACACTGCTTGACTCATCAGTTCAGGCCATGAATGAGTTCAGGCCAAATGGCTCCTGGATCAAGCCCACCATTTCTAACTAAGCTACAGCACCTCTCCCAGAGAGGCACCCAGTTGTGAAAGCAGGTGACAGTCACGCATCACATTTTTAGTTGAGTTCTTCCCAACGGTTAATTGCCCTCACTGTGAAAAGAAAAATTCAAGTGTGCCTTATTTCCTTCAGTTTTCCTTTCTAAAACATTGGGTCTGGTTACACCTCCACCTGATAGACTGAAGTACCACCTAGTCTTGGTAATCTTCTCCCTATGCAGGTACAAACAGACCATGAACAAATACCTTTTGCATTATTACTTTCACTTCCCTTCCATCTGAGAGTGGGCTGTAAGGGGTTTTTTTTTTCCGGTTTCTCTGAAAAACAACGCCTACTTTCTGGCTTGCAAAATTACAGGGTTTGGTCATCAGGTGAAATTTCCTTAAGCTCCCAATTTTCATTCACATTGCCTCCTCCAAAGCCTTTGTTTTCAAATCACTTGCTTATAAATGTTGTAAATGATATGAGATGCCAAGATCCTCCTCCCGTTTTCCCTGCAATAAAGACGAGTGGAACATGCGCAGCCATCAGAAGGATATGGAGTAATATGCAACCAAGCGAGCAATGCCTGCTACTCATCTTTAATAAAATGCTGGGTTTGTATGTGTCTCCAGAGAAGTGAAACCGCCCATACCGCCACTGAAAGATTGGCGTGAATCAATGCTCAGGATAAGGCCCTGCTGCAATGTTGTAGAACTTACTGTGAAGCTGTTAAAAAATAACAACAGAAAAAAAAAGTCACCAAAACACAAGACAGCTAGAAAGCATACACATTTATTTTGCAAACTTCATTAATAAAGTATAGTTCAAGACAATTATTGCCATTAAAACACTACCAGTGTACCAGCACTTTCTGGTGTTCTCCACTCCTGGGTGAGGCTACAACATAACTCAAATGGTTCTTGTAACCTTAAAACACTTCTGCTTTCCACTTTTAACAGACTCTTAATAAGACAGTCAATATTTCAGACAGATAAGCTCTTCTTGTTTCTCCTTTCACTTCAACCAAGTGCCAAGGAAGAAAATGAAATGGCAGTTAAGTATCCTGCCACCAGGACAGGCATCACAGAGCATCCAGAGCCCTCACAGACGTCTCCCCACACCCTAAGAATATGATACTATCTATTACCAACATTATATTTAGCTTATGTAATTAATTTAGCTACACACGTAGACCAGTAATAGTATCTTTGGAGCAGAGTTTTCCCCCATCACTCATATAGGGGAAGAAAAAAAATAATAAAATTAATTTTATTATTTCATTTACAAAGTAATATGTACCACAACAACAACAACAACAAGTTTTAGTGATACTCAAGCAACAATCTGCTCCCCCTGTTTTCAGGACTTCAAGCAAAACACACAAACAAATAAAATCACATTCTCTATCTTGTCTCTGGCTTTTGTTGTTGTTGTTAAGTTCCAGAAAAATCCCTTCAGGCATATTAGAATGCTGCAAGGGCATAATTAAACCTTCAACAACCATGAAGGATATTACCTTTCACAACAGGAACGGGAAAGAAAGTCCTATGCTTCTCTAAGGACCAGATCTGCTAAGTGTAACACTTATCAGCCCCTGACTTGAGCTTTCACCGTGTAAATGTGTAACTAATGGTGATTAATACTAAACATACAAGATGCAATGGAAATCTTCCTATGCCAGCAACACCGTGACACTGGTGAACCCAAAAGTATCACTAAGGTGTGCTACTATGCATACACCTCTCTCATTCCCTGCAGAAACCTCCCAAGGTTGGCAGAAGCTCCCTCTTCCCTCTAAGACAGGACCTCCTACCCTTCTGCAAAATGGTGCACGGCTCAAAGACAGTATGGTAGTGTCAGTCCTACAGTCTGTGTAGTTAGCATTGCACTGATTCACAGACTCAACCTGGAGGCTGTTCCCTGATTTCTTCTCTCCTTCCCATGTTCATAATCAGCTGGAGTGGATGGTCTCACACTATACTCATGGGGCTTTCCTGCAGCCCAAGGAATCTGCTGGGCACCTCTTGCATCCAGCCAAAAATCCATCCTCCTGGGCACCAGAAATGAAAAAATACAAAACAAAGCCAGCCTACCATGCTTCTTTCCATAGGGTGATTTATGAACTCGTAAAACTTCAGAACTCAATCAATAGGTAATGAAGTAAAACATCAATGATGGCAGGCCGCTCAGCTGATGGCCGTTCCCGACACGTCTGCACTGAAAAGATTCAGTTCACTTACTCAGAAGAGCTCTCACCCTCTGACCAATGTTGATTGATGTGCAGTCTGGTGCCCAAGCTTTAAACTCTTTATTTTAATCACCTCTTTTTTTCGTTTGCTTTTTTAATTGAATTCCTGAATCACAATCTCTCTATGACTTAGTAAATTCCATCTTGATTTATCAAGACTTAGGCTTCAACCAGCATATTTGGTATCTATGCCTATTTGTTACCATTACTAGCACCAAAATCCTTGTAGCCCTACATGCTTATTGTCAGATTAGTTCAGTCAATATGATGGATATAATGAGGCACAATGCACTTCAGGGTCATCTTAACATTAGAGAGCCTCTGCTCCACATAATCACTGTAGCACACAGGCGTATATGCAATAGCGCTTGAATTAAGGAAGATCTAAAGGCTGGAACTCGACATATCCCCAGCTTCCATTTATACTATCAACACAATCATCTGGTCATCTCTCCATTTCTTTGACAGCTGTAATATCTGCAATTAAAATCTGAATCAGTGGGGGCTATTTTAAGAACAAAGAAGGTATTTCAGCTCGATGGAGCACTGCAAGATTGGGGAGGATATGCTACAATCAGCATTCCAGCTCATTAAAACAGCTTTGCCGAGGACTATTCCTTCTGAAAACGTTCTGCAACTGTATATACACCACACAGGAACCACTCAGCACCAGCGTCTGCTGAAATCCAGCCAGCTTCATGCTGCCCTTGCACATGAAGGAGCCTGTCACAACAGCCCTTTCGGGTCAGACGAACAACTGGAGCCAAGGAGGATTTGAGGGAGGCAGCGTGATTCCTTGTTGGGCGACTGGGAATGGTAATAACCCTCCCCTCTTGCATGAGGCATCACAGGAACATTGTTCTAGTGACCAGATATGGTCAGGAATTTGGTCCATGCTGCACCCAGGAGGTATCATTTGAGGTGCTCTCACTTCTCCAGGGCAGCGGCAGTTACTGCTTGCCTCTTCCAAAGCCCTACACAGCAGACTGAATCCCCATCGATAAGCAAAATCAAAACAGAGGTGATAACAAAAACAGAGGTGATAACAGATTTCAGAGATACTTAAGAACCATACTTCACCTGGACTCTGAAAGCTTAAAATTCAGGATTTCAGACCCTAAAAGCACATCTGCACTGCAGAGGGAACCTCAAACAGATCCCCAGAGGGGGATCTCTGTCCTCGGAGCACATCGGAGCTGTGGCGAGAAGGGATTTAATACAGGGGATGCTGCTCACCTTGATCTGAACGGAGACGCTCAGCCAACACTGTTCACGCACCAAAGCACATTGTAAATTCAGCCGCTTCTGAGACCATGACTGTGTGTGTCAGTGTCCAAAAACATTGGTCTAAAATGCTACAGTATCTTTTGTCTGTAAAACTATTTACCAAATGTGAAGTAAAAAAAAAAAAAAAAAAAAAAAAGGTCTAGTTCTCAGGAAGGAACCATAATCCTCCTTAGAAATGCTTTTAAAACAACTTTAGGAAGAACACACGTTCCCATTCAAGAAGGGTGAAAGCAGGTAGATCCTGTGAGCTGCATGAGTTTGGTGCAGCTCAGCGGAAAAACAAAACAAAACAATATTTTAGGCTTTGCTTCTCTCAAGTTGGCTATCTAAGATGATTAGAGAATCCAAGTCATTATTTGTATTTATTTCCCTGTTCTACCTGTTCAGAGAGATGTGTTCTCATAGGGCCAGACTCAAACTGCCTACCACAGTGCCAGATTAAGGCAGAGAGACTTTTATTTTTCTATATTTTTTTAAAGGGGAAAAAAAAAAATACCCAAAAACAACCACCCTCCAGGGAAACTTGGATTCTTCTCTCATTTAGTGTTTGAGCTCCTTTCATTTATTTTTCCAGCCTCGCTTTGCTAAGATTTATTTTAACAATATCCAGTTATTAAATGCACCAGATAGCATGAGACTAGAGATAAGTTTGCAAGACATGACAGCAAAGCAAATTAAAATAGCGGAAGCTGTCAATGCACACCTAACTCCTGCGTAATGCCAAATGCCTGTCCTGCTGCTATGGTACGCTACTGAAGAATTAGATACAAACACATACCGATGGGATTTATCAGAGTGAATTTGTCTTAATACATTGCTACCTTTCAACTCGTCTTTATTGCACTTTCTCCTAAAAAAAAAATAAAAAAAATTCCAACTTCCTGACCAACGGATATATTAAACTACTATAACGGATCAGTATCAAATAAATTTCTGTTTTGCCAAGATACAGTAAAACATTGTGAAGCACCACACTGCACTAAGATACAGACTGCTTTTGCTCCTCGCACAGCAAGCTGTCACCTAGTTAACAGGAGCGTGCAAGAGTTTCAGCTGCACGAGCGCTGGGGCACGGTGGCAATCTTAGACACATCCTGGAAGCTATGAGAGCTCCACACTCTTCTCTACCAACAACGATGTGCTGCCCTAAAGCTCTTAACATGGCAGTAGATGGCCGTTTAGGCAACCCAACGCCAGCCTTCGTGCCTATTTAAACATTGGACTGCTTGGTGAGTGTTGCACCGGTTGGCTTTGGGCCTCGGTTATTTGCGTACTCTCCAAAAAGAGCCCACGGATGCTGCCAGGACGATGGGTACTAGTCAGAAGCTTTTAAAAGGAGCCGAGATGGAAGAGGAATACAGACTGCATCCAGACACTCTCAGAATGACAGACAGCTGATCAGATAATTCCTTAACCCAAAGGAAAATAAAAAACTCATGAATTTTCATACTGCATAAAGTCATTACAAAGAGCAAGGTTGGGAGTACGCGGTCTCTGCCAGCGTGGGTGTACTGTTTGGGTCCCTGTATTTGGCACCATCTACTGCACCCATCACTTGTCTTCTAGGAAGAAATTAAAAACAAGCTCTGAGGACAGGCTTTCACTAGATTAGCTCACAAATTCTCTTTTGCTTGCAGATCACATCAATTAAGTGCAGAGCAAAGAGAAATGTACTGCCTTGGGACGCGGAGAGCCCGAGTTCAGGCCCTGCACCACTTGATTAAAAGTAACTTAGATGGGAAAATGTGCTGGAGTCAAAAAAAGGCCTCTTAATTGAGCACACTGACACTTCTGATTTCATGGAAAGGAAGGAAACAGAGTGCGTTCAGAGTGGTACAAAGTCAGATTTCAATCTTTGCGAGTTACTGAGAGCACAACTGGATGTCTCCGGTCAGCTCGCCGCTTCCCAGCAGAGTCAGCGCAGATAAGAGCCCCTGGGACTAACTCAGCCTTGCCAAGTTGCCAACAGTCACATTGCCCATATGTCTGTATAACCTTCTTTGGTTTCCTTTGCCTTTAACGTCCCTAAGTGAATAATCACAAGGATTTTTTCATTGCTGGGTCAAGCACTTCTCTGATTCTTTGCCAGCAAATTAGGAAATTCATCCACTCTTTCAGGTACCTGGAGAAAAATGCAGGAAAGCTCTGGAGAGCTTACTGGTACTCAGCTGGATTTTGCCTGAGTCTTCACTGGGAAGTGGGAGGGTTCCCAGCCTGAGTGAAAGCAGAATATGGGCTCCCAGCCATCACTAGCACAGCCAGCTTGAAAACATCACCGCACGCAAGCAGGGGTTTTCTGCATGGGCACAGGAGGAGTGAGACCCCAGATTACAAGCTAGTGGGAGGCTGCACATACTCTGCAGATGAGACATGTTCCAGGGAGCTGGTCCAACCCTGCTGCTTCTCAGCACTGGTCATGGAGAAGCAGCTTAGGCTTGGTCAGCACAAGCAGTACCGCTGTGCGCCTCGGCTACATCCTGACCTCACATCTCAGGACTAGACCTCCAAGCAAGAAAATCTGATTCCAGCCCTTGTTGCTACAACAGCAATAGCTCAATCACAGCAGCACTCTCGCTCGCAGGAGAATAATAAATCGGCACAGGTGACGCAACAGTCGCCATCAGAAAGCCACTAGCAAGAGAGGCCAACGCCATCAGCCTGAATGCTATCTGTTCATGGGCAGCTCCTCAAGTAAAATACCAGGAATCTTGTTTAAGCAATGAAAACAGCGAGAAACAAAAGCGTTTTGCTTGTTTGTTTTTTCCCAAAAGATATCCCTAGTTGATGTCAGGCAAATCTTATCCAATGCCCTGCCTGCCAGAGCAGCTTTCTCACCTCCAGTGATATCCCCTCAGGTGGTGGGATCCTGCTAAAAGTGAGGAATTAAGGTCATAGTGCCAATGTATAATACGTTGGCAACAGACCAAGCACTGTAACAGAGAATGCATAATGTAAAATGAAGAAAGACTTTTTTGCATTACATTGTCTCAGGTTTAAAAATACGAGGTTTTATTCTTAATGATGGTCTGGGTAAAGTGATTTGCCTGAATAGCCTGTGTACGGTACCCTTTACACGGAGGCTTTCGGCATCCTGCTTCACTGCCCCATTACTCTATGGACGTAAAAATAAAAAGAAGAAAAAAGAAGGTATTAATAAGTCATACACAGAGTACAGTCAGGGTGCAGACGAGGAGAGGAAGAGGCATCACACTGCACCTTCAAAGTTCACACTCCCTCATAAGCCTCCTCTTGTCAATCCATCCACGGCACTAACCACGCTGCTCTCCGCATTTCAGCAGATTCAGAAAGCTGAGTTTGAAGTATGCTTCAGCGATGGGCTAGTGAAGTTCAGGTGGATCTGGGACCTGTTGGTGCCTCATGCGAAAACGAGCCAGCACTTACTTATTCAAAGACAACACGCTGCACAAGTATTCATTCATCTTTGGTGAGCGGCGAGGTGCCAGGCACACCCCTGCCAAAATTCATCAGACTTCCTAGCTGCCACAGTCTCCTCTGCAGGCCTTAGAGACTCATACAGAAAGGAAATAGTTAACTCTCTTGCATTTGTTCTTGACAAGCATTTTGGACTACATTTTGCTACGGCATGCAATAGGCGACCTCTCCTCATCTCATTAAGGCTGTACTGATGTGCGACACAGTCACAAAATACAATTTCGCTTCTAAGTCTTGCTTTATTTTCATTCAATGCTATGCCAAGCTCAAATTTAAGAAGGTCACAACGCTTTCTCCAGCACAAACAGAAGCGAAGAATAACTTAAAAACAAACTACAAACCCAAAATGTTATTGCACTTTTTCTCTCTCAAGTCTAGCACTATACAGTAAAAAAAAAAGTCTGGAACATTTCCACAATGAAAATATGTAAATTAATTACCCTCTTATGTTGATTGATGCAAGTTATTTTGGTTGAGAACAATGCAAGTCACCCGCAGTTTACAAAACAATATGTCAATAAAATGAGCTAGACCTGCTGAAGAAAATATTTGTTGTAGCCTAAAGCTATTTTTGCACATGCATAACCTTGAATTACAGTTTTTAGAAAAAAAAAAACATACCACTTCCATGTTCTGATTAGCAACTAGTAAGTTGAGACTTGCTTTTCCTCAAGTACTAAGGAACCTATTAATGTACCAGACAAAAATACACCAGAGGAGGTTACGGAGAGCATATTATCATCCTTCATCATCCCAGAAAATGAGAAGTGACAAACCAGAAAAAAATTACAGAAAAAACTTTTTTTATCAAGAAAACAAAAATGCTTCAAGGTGTCAAGTGTTACTCCCTCAGCATGTTTTCTCCTCCTTCAACCCCCCAGCATATTTTCATGAAGGAAAAAAAAAAAAGCAACCTGTATAAACAAAAGAACACCACAGATAAAGCCTCATTTTCCATCGAACCTTTAAAACACTTCACAGGACCTTCTGGGAGGGCCAGAGCTCCTTGCTTCTCCAGCCTGACCTGTTACATCCACGTGGACTCACGCTGGCCAAGAAACAGGATACAAGCCATGCTGGGGAGGGCAAGTGGGACCCTTCAGAGGTGTTGGCACAGAAGGGATCAATGGTTGGAGATGATCAGACAGCAGTGGTTAACATCCCTTCACATTGTTTGAGGTGTGACATAGCTACAGCTACCCCTGGGATGCCAACGGTCACGACCTGCAGGCACATCACCTCCCAAGATGTGGGTAGGAGAAGTCAGACCTTCACACTGAGGAACCCAGCTTGGGGCATGCAGGTCTTGAAACCACTACGCAGCGATCCCATAAAAATCAAGGGACTTGCTGGTTTGCTCTTTTTAAGACTTGGGCAAACTAAAGTGAGTCATAAGTACCAGAAAGCTTCAAATATGCAAATATACATTGCAAAGAATCAAAACATTTACCCGACACCTGCTTGCTGGAGGATTTAACTCAGTCAACAAAATTCTCGGGTAACTCCTTGCTGAGCACCCAGCTTCTTGTCACCATCTCAGCTTCTAGGAATGAAGGTTCTGGGATTTCTGTCAGAAAACTGTCTCCCAGTCCTATCTATTTCTTGTGTTAACTTTCAAGAGCGAGATGGGAGAAAACTGTGAAGTTTCACATTCCTCTACAATCCAAGTTGCTGGAGAAAGCTCACTTTCTCACCTCCTCCCTCCTTTCAGAGCTTTTCCCGAGACAGAGCTACAGGAAAGCTGATTTTATTCCCTGCCTTGAACTTGCACCAACCTGTATTACAACCTCTGGCGAGGAGAGCTCTGGCATCCTTCAGTGCTGCTCCCCGAAAGGGAGCGGGGGGACAACCGCCACCCCCACCTGCCATAAAGCTCCCAGTATCAGCTGCAGAACAGACCGTGGGTCCTGCTAACTTCACTCTGCAGCTGCTAGGAAAAGTATTTCAGCTGCTGATCTGCATTACATTAAGTTGTTGCCCTAGAAACATAAGTGATATTACAAATTCAAGCTTCAAAAAGGAAAAAAAAAAAAACCACAACATTATATATTTTGCAAAAAACTTTGCACTTTTCGCTATACCTTCCCCCCCTCCCCCCTACTTCTTAAAAGGCCTAAAACCCAATAAATGCAAATAAAATCACAGAAACACATGAAGAAGCCTTCCAATTACAGACAGGGAGCAATTTCCAAGCAGTAATAATACCCACATCTTATTGGACATCATATTGAGACCTAGCAAACGGAAACAATTTTTGCAACGGGGTTATATTATTCAGGCCCAATTAACGGTGGATGTAAAACTGAAATAAGATAAACACCACTTTACGCTCGCAGTCTTATTGAGTCTGTGACATTACCAAAGATCAAAAGAAGCATCTAAAGCAAGCTATTCTCGCTGCAAAAATAAATAAATACATTTTAATGAGAAGGAAAATATCCTGTGCGTCAAGAATTAGCAACTTGAATGTGGAGCAAGTCTGCCTCTCTCTAATGGAAAGGAGACCTTAAAACCATCAGATTAACTAGAAGCTTGCCACAACACCTCACCCTATCACTTCTTAAAACTCAAAATACAGAAAGAAATGTAAACTAATACATATTCCCTTTCTGCAGGATATGTGTTTTTTCTGCTCACCTCCTCATAGACGGATATTATTTCTGCACAGGTGTATTATCTCTCTGCATTTCTATTTCCAGAAAGTAATAAAAAAAAAATTGTATTAATCTGAGGGCAACTCAGAAACAGGAAGAGAGCGTCCCGAAAGTCACCTCTCTGCCTCCTCCGAGCTTAGACCAGATATGTCAGAATAAAGATGCTAAATCAGAAAATTCAGCTTTTTTAAAAGGCACATGTGGTGGTTTTTCATTACTTTTATAAAATAAGGAAAACAAAGAGAAAACCCTTCAATCTCTCTCCAAAAAAAAAAAAAGTCTTGAAAAACTAATGACTGAATAAGATCACAACTTACGGCGTACACTTTTACAGTATAAAAAGCAAGACAGAAAAAACAACCAAAATATATTTTGGAGTTCTTTTCATCCAGTGACTTGCTACGGCTATGAAAGAAAACCAGGCAACAATCACAGAAAGGAAGGAAGACTTCAACCTCACTGCAACCTGGACTTGCATTAGAAATACTCATACTACACCAAAGTAAGAACCACACCAAAGCATATTCTTTATCCATTGAGCGGATGATGACTCCTCCTGAAGTGAAATACTGTTCTGGAGTTGTGCTGTAAAACTAATGATGATATGGACTCCAGTATTGCTTGCTTCATTTTCATGAACACGCCAAGTATTTTTCCCTTGCAATTTTAGGCTGAGATTTTACAGTAACACTAAAATTTCTCTCAGTTTCATCTCATACGAGAGATTTTCTTAGGCCAGTTTTTCACTTGTATTTCTGGACTACCACCTAAAGACAATGTTTTTGCACAAACTTTCACGCTTACAACAGGAAAGGAAAAACCAGCCCGACGCAGGAGTACCTAGCCTAAAGCAGCTAATGCTATGATGTGAGATGAGGGATGTTTCCAGCTGGATGCTACAACCCTAGGTTGAATACACTGATGGGGAGTGGGGGGAGAGAGAAAAAGGAAAAGGCACATCCTTTTTATTGTAGATTTATTACAACTAACAAAGCCACCGAGACACACAAATATGACACTCCAAAATCCCAAGTTTATTTTGAGAGACAGCCGTGCAATAAGGTAGTTCTAAAATCACCCATAGGACAGGCTGCAGGAACAAGATCCTATGGCAGAGACAGACTGCTACACCCCTCGGAGGCAACGGAACCACATCCATGCTTCTAATCATTTCTTTAATTTATAACTTGGATTAATTTATCCCAACAGTTCCATGGACTCATTCAATAACTTGAAGAAGATGATGGAACTTTTCTTTTAGTCCCATCCATTTGGTGGGTTGACTTTCATTACTCCTGCAAGTGATTCCATGATACAGCTCTGTATTAAATGAAGACTTATTCCTTCTCTGAAACTACCCGCTCCAAAATATAATCCTGCAATACACTAAGAAATTATTTTACTATGTCATAACCCTTTAGTCCTGCAGCATTAATTTTACATACCTCTAGAAGACTCTAGAAATTGTTTGTGTAACTTCCTTAGCTGGCAAGGTAAAAGGATGACTCTATTTATTTACATTTTCTGTAATTTGGCATTTGAGCCCATGGAGCAATTACTTTGTTGTCATGTCCACTCAAATTCCGCCTTGTTAGCATCTACAGAAATCAATGCCATGCAGCACTTCATTTTTATAACTTCATTTTCTTTCAACCTAGGGCTTCATTAATGTGAAAAGTGAACAGGTACACAGCTCACTGTCTCTCTACACGTTAAGTAAATTTATACAGATATAAAAAGAGAAAAATTAGATGAGGATGCTTGTCCATTCTGTGTGTGCACACACTTACTTTTTAATAAAGTGCCCCATTCAAGTTTATGAAAGTTTTTTAAACTGTTTGGAGAACAACTACAGGGTTCAATGTGCAACAACCATCTCTTGTTATTTCTTTTCCACCTTGTCCCCTAAAGAATGGAAAAAAATATTGGAAGAGTTGGAAAATGGGAGAAGTGCACTCTTGAGTTTTAAAATGTTCCTAAACAATTCCATTTGGGTGAAAACTCTTCTCTGTCAAAACCAAAGCAACCAAACAAAAATAAGTAAAAATTCAGAGGTTCCAAAGCTTTTTCAGAAAAATGGATCGCTTGGGATTTCTCATGATATTTTCCACTGAAACAGCAGACTGAGCTCCCAGGGTGCTGACAAGTCTCCTGCAGCTTTGTAACCACCAGCCACTCCTGGCTGACCAGTACCAGTGCACATCCCACCCATTGCTGTCATTTCACCAGCATCCCATCCCTGTGCAATAACAGCTCAGTTCTTCCAGTTGTTTCAAGTTTCCTAGATTGAAATATCACTATTTTAATCCCTCATTTAATATGCATTGGTCTGAGGTTTGAAATTTTTCTTCCTACCAAAAAAAAAAAAAAAAGGAGGTTAATACTAATAGATTTGATTCTTTTTTATATTGACATGTTTCTGACCCATTAATTATTCTCCTCCTCCATTAGCCCTAGGATGTTTCCAAAAAAGCTAAGCTATACGGTGACACTCCCTCTTTCCTACGCTACCTTATGTGATCCCCAGATATACCATGATGATCACTGAGTCCTTTCAAGCACTTAAAACCTCAAGAGCCAGAACTTCATTCATAACCACATAACTAAATAACGAGGTTTCCCAGTGTAAAATGGAAGCAGAAGAACGCTCCCATTTTGCCCTGCCAAACTCCAGTCCCTCTTTCAGTGGCCTCCTCATTATGTGCAAACTAATTGGACTCTTACCCATGTGTTCATCGGGGAGAGAGAACTGGTGTCATCACTTGCTCATCACGCAAACGTCTTTCTGCGGGTCCCGAATCAGGGCACCACAATTGCTGTGCGTGTCCCGTGACTGCAGCCCTGTGCGGGGGGGTCCCGTGGTCCCTCCACCACCCACGCAGCAGCACGGTTTGCCTTGCGTGGGACACACACAGAGACGGTGCCTCGCACCAAGGTCAGCAATCACATGTGCAATAGAATAATCTTGCACGCCCTCAATTAATCTGCTTTAGCCTCTCCATCCACAAAACCCAACGACAATGGGTTTGGCTATCTCTGCGTGGGAATGCAGGGCTGACACCAGCTTTATCTTTATTTCTAAAATCAGAATATAAGACGTTTTCTGCAATTTTGATTATGTATCCAGTATTCTTTGCTTTGCACCACCAACCCACGATTAAATCACTGCCTCTCCTTCAGCATCTTTCATCCTCGCTGTGTGAGAACTGCCAGTCTATGGTCTTTCTCAGCCCTCTGACCTACTCACTACCACAAAGACAGGCATTCATAGAATGTTCTTTCTCTTTTAATTTCTGCTATTTTTTCCTTTCTAATTGCTGCTTCCCAACTACAGACTCTCTGTAAGTTAAATGTGCTTACCTATGTCAAGACCTTTGTCCAAAAACTACTTTCACAAAATACAACACCCAGGTGCTCTCAATAGCAGACATCTCCAGCAAAGTACATTAGCAGCTGCTAACCATCCTTGGTCTTCAAATTTAAAGAAACCTAGTAGTGACACTATCTCTTTTTTTTTTTAACCTATAAAGACCTTTCTTTACTCTTTTCTTTCACCAATAGCCTTTTCTAACATACACTAGTGTGGTGGCACTACTGGAGGTCACTGAACCCACCCAAGATAATAAGTGGGGAATTTTTCTCATCTGATTTCAGCCAGCTATAAGTTATGTATCTAATCAAAGTTAGTCAACTCCACTGCCACTGTAATCAATAAGAGCAGCACAAGTCACCCACCCCAAGTGCCTTGCCAGATACCTGGGAAGGAAAGAAGGAAAAGATCCCACCTGAAGGTTCTTCTCATTAACCACACAGGGAGCCTCTGCTACTAGGCTGGGGCAACTTTTCACAGGTTGGATTCATTTACCTCTAGCTCTGCTGATGATAATGAGCCCAGGAGACCTGTCTTCTTCACTGAGGGACCCCAGTTCAGAGCATGAACTCAGATAAACTGCACTTCTATGAAGGTTCAAGGGTGGCTTCTGACTACCTTAAAATCTGGATCTCTTTTCTCTAGACAAGCACCACTTAGTTACTTTTATGCCATTATTAAGTTTCTCTTACAGGATAGGGAAGAGCAGGAGGCAAATCTTGAGTTAAATCAACATGCACAGCATCCTAACCAGAAGGATCCTTACTTTGCTACCACTGCAGAGCTGGGCCATGCTTGTGCAATGAATGGTCAAGGATGTAGCCAGGGCTTGTGCTGGTGGAGGGACTCAGGAGCAGGAAGGCAAAAAACTGGGATTTCTTCTTTGCACTCTTCCCTTCTGTACTCCCTGCTATACACATCAATGCACACTCTGCACAAGGGCAGTGCAAGGCAGCACAAATTAAATAAAATGACAAGAGGAGAGACAGCCCCAAAGGCTGAAATCACAAAGCTATGGTTTTCAGAGAAAATGCAGGTGATTCTTGGTTCCAGGTGAGCTGGATTAACACCAAAAAAAAAAATAAAAAAAAAAATGGTGGCAGCAGAAGAATGTGGATCCAGAACATCTTACACCCATCTCTGTGTTCTTCTGATCCTAGACAAAACCAGTGAGCACATTAGATATTGATTTAAATGGAAGGAAGTGGTTTATCAGCCAGCCTGTGGCCAAAGGGAGAAGAGGGTTATACCCAAATCAAAAGGAGCTTAGAGGCCTGCAGCACCATCAAACCCATCTCAGGACTGGCCTCCTCTTCGGTCCACCAGCTCTGTAAGTTACATAAAAAGCTCCCACCTAAAGGAAACTACCTTGTAGTGTCTTCTTCCTCTTGGGCAGAACTGCTGAGCATGGTTTGCTGCTCATCAAAAATCTGAGGACAGCTGGGTCCTGTATCTCACTCAACCACTAACCCTTGTGTAGCCATGGAACAAGTCAATTCATCTGCCTCTGCCTTGATTCCTTCATTTCTAAATTGGGAGTCAGTGAGGATCCCGTCCTTCCTCATGAAGCCTTTTGATATTTATCAGTGAAATAAACTATGTGTTTGTGGGCTGAAGCTGTGTCCCCAGTACATAACTGCAACCAAGATGGGGCTGGCTGTGAAGACCAGTGAGACCATATCAGACAGCAGGAGTTCAGGGCTGTTTAGCAGCATTTTGACTTGTTACCAGTCATTCCTATCAAGCTGCTCCATAAGCTTCCTCCTTCAAAAGGTTGATCTTCTGAAACACCCACACACTAAATACCAAGATACACAAAATGTTTTCTGGGAACTTATTAGAGAAAGCTATCACTAGAACAAATCAGAATCACGTGTCTCTGCAGTACCACTGCAGACAGATTGCAAGTCTGACCATTTAAATGAAGTGTGAGGGCTTGTTACTAAACGTGTCCTAGGAGATACAGCTCTGAGACTTACTGCTGAGGGAAGCAGGAAGACAAGCTCACGAAGCCAACACTTGCATTGAAAACTTGACCCCCGGAGATTTTGCAAAGTTATACAATACAAGACCTGAAGGTGACAGGCAGTAACATCTCTCTCCAAATGAATTTGGGAAATACTCCCAAACTTGTTAGAGTTTCAGGATTTCCACTTTTCCCTTCAGTTTCCTGTTTCAGTGGGAAGAACCCTGGCACATAGACAAGGATGGTAAAACAGCTTCCTTGGGGGAACCGTTGGTCTGCAGACTTATTTCTTCATTCCATAACTACTAAGTGAATTATCTCTGGCTGGATTTGAAAGTCTGGGTATTACAGAAGATGCCAAACCTTTATATGTTCACAATACAGCCAGTGATGTTCCACTCAGGGTCCAAACTCTTTGGGAGGAAAGAGTTATAGGGTTTGGAAATGGTGGCAAACCCCATACTTCTCATTCCTGTTGTTGAACCAGTGACCCAGTGTCAAATCAACTCATGAATGGCCGTGGAAGAGATCCTAAGAGCTAAAAAAGAATCAGTATAGGAAAGCAAGCTAGAAAAAGGTTTTTCTTTAAAATTAACAGATTGACTGATAGTTTTAAAACCCACAGTCTGGTGTGTTTTTAGCTTACTTCTGCGGTTTTGTTTGGCTCATGATGAAATAACACTACTTCAAACGAAAGGCTCTGACCGGCAATGGGAAAGAAGATGAGCAGAGTCTACGGCATTTCTGCATCTAGATCTCAACAACCTCCTGACTCCTCTCAGCTGCACCTGGGGTTGACCTGCTGGAATAAGCAGTTAAGTACCTCCATTTGCAAGGCATGACGGTTGGTTTTAAAATTCTGCTCTGTAAATAACGGCTGCTCAGCAATCACTTTACAAAGGGCTCTCTGCTCTCATGTCCACCCAGGCGATGAGCTTCAGCCTTACGTTCATTGCACCACCCAAAAAGAAGGAAGGAAAGAGCAAACCAACCAGCCACATCTTGCTCAGGAAACATGTCCAGAATTAATCCAACTTTGTCATTTTCACGGGCATAGGATCTCAGCCCTCTGACTTCCTAACAGGTATCTGAAAGGAAGATACTCTCAAAGACTTCATTTTTCCTTTGGATGTGCAACCTTGCACTGATTTTACTAAGGCATATTTGATCAAATGCCATGCCCCAGGCAGCTCTGGCTTTAGAAGGCTGTTTTGATAGACCTACAGCTGAATATTACTGCAGATAAAGCTACCCTAAAATCCAGCCCTGAGCTGTCACTCCCATTACACTCAGAACCGTATAACCAAGCGAGGCCTTAAATTACAACATGGGCTTACATTTTTAAATATTTGTTATAGTTACCCCTGGATACTTTGCTGTGAAACCTGATCAACGTGTTGATATATGCAGAGATTAAGTCATCCAGCCTCTACTGGCAGGGAAACGAACACTCACGAAAATAAGTCACTATTCTTTTTGTCTGAAATCTAAAGAATCAGATTCTAATCTCAGCTTCACTGTGGTGGACTGAAAACAACTCCACGAATGCCAAGAACTACTTAACCAAGAGGACAGTACAAACTAGGACTTCTGCTAACCTTCGAAAACAGATACAGTTATGCCATCAGTACAACAAAGATAGTCCACGCATAAAGTGCGCCCTGAAGGTGGCCAATCCTATTACAAATAACTTTAAAACATGGAAGAGCAACCTTATTTAAACTCTGCAAGGATGCATCACAATAACAGCCACAATCCTCAGTGTACACACGCACTGCACAAGAACTCCGACTCCACATAGGATAATGACCTACATAATTTCTGCTTGATGATTGCTATTAAAGCCAGTATGTATCTCCATATAACCCCTGAAGGGCATCTGCGAGAACGGCCATGAGCACGGCACGCTCCGTGGCCACAACAAGCTCCTTGCCCAGCCTGCCTTCCGCACGTGGCTGCTGTGCAAGCCCCAAGCCGCCTGGGAGCAGCAGTGGCCACCACGGGTACTTGGGTTCAGAAGCTCCTGACTCAGTGGAGGGCTGACCTTCAGTTGCTAGAGAGCAATTTTCATCCTGATGGCAATATCTGAACAACCCTCAAGATGCAGGGCTGACATACCCAACAGGACTACCCAAATGAGTAATGATGCTCCTAGGACTCCAGCAACGCATCAATCAGGAGATAAATTACGTTTGATGTAAAAGGCTTAGGTCTCTTCCACACTGGCAGACAGACTGGGGATGTCTCACTGCGGCTGAGCACTGGGGGAAGAGCACACAGGAGATGAAAAGCAAGAAAAGTGAAAAAGGTGAATTACATGCACAAGAGATCACTGCAGGATGCTTCAGATTCCCCCTTTTTGCCAATGACCCTCTCGATGCAGATGTGAGCCAGGCCAGCACGCTGGGCAGACCAGCCCCTTGCAGGGCGCACGCTGCGAGCAGACTGTGATAGATCTGTTACATCTGCAGGAGCGATGGAATGCTAAGTTCATTTTATAAACGCTTGGGCTAAGAAGTACTTGCGTAGCCGAGAAATTATGAAGCCAAAAGGAAATCTCTCAGAAGAGTTAGTGAGAGAAGCGATGTGAATTTCTGCAATAAACATGCTCCTTTAGCTTTTGTCTGCCTAACACAATCGTCACTTATTCAAAGCTTCTGGGAATAGGTAGTAAAATTCATTTTATTATAATCACCATCATCATAATTTTTACAGATAAAACAGCAACCCAATAACAGAAGGGATGAACGTGCCCAAAGATACCAACACTTTGGTAAAAGTCAAATCTGGTTCGGTCTCAGCCAGATCCTTTGTACATCGTTGTCTCCCAGAATCTATGCGCAGACACACTTTCTGCTTGCACGTACAGTTAGCTAATGAAAAACTAAGTCTGAAAGCACATTTCAGGCTTGTCAATCTAAGAACACCAAACAAAGACATTAACCATGTTGTTTTAGCCATGCTGAAAATCTCAGGTATTTCAGAGAGCTTAAAGAAAACCCCAAAACCAGTTAAAGTCAAGGCTAATACAGCTAAAACTTCCTATCCATCTTTCTCCTCCCCATGCCCCCACCAAGTACCTAGCATAGTCCAAGACCCCAAAACTCCCACATTCCTCTTCTCAATCACCACCATCGGAAACCAGCATCCTCTCACTGTTTCTCTTCCCATCCTTTGCTCATCAACGTTTGTTAACCCATGCCCAGACATGGCAATACCCTCTACTCACTCCTTACTCATCTTAACATCCTCTCTCGCCTCCCTTCCACTTTCTCCTTAGTCTTCCCGCACTCATACTCTACACCTGAACAAGTCAGCACTGGATCAACTGATATATATTAATGTTCAAGAATCATTTCAGCTGTCACTGAACAACTCCAGAGGGAAACAGCTCTGGGAAGGATGTTCCAGGATGCAGCTCTGGAAACAGCTGAAGAAGCAGAGAGAAAGAAATAAAACTCCGTATCCTGCTGCTTTAACATAGTATGCGGGTCTTTTCCCCTATACCCTACTAATCCATGGGGAATCATCACAGGCTTCATTTCCAGCAGAGCCCTTCAGGTTCTCTCTGTCTGCATTATCTGCTGGTTTGCTCCAAAGCCAAGCCCAAGCATGCACTGTGCAGGCTCAGAGGACCAGGACCCCAGCATGAATCCAGCTAAACCTCACCGTGTAAAATGGCCCAAAGACAAACCACTGCCAAACAGACACATCACGTACTGGCGAGAGTCAATTCTCAAAGCCCCGTCAGCAGCGTACGTGCCTCGCCGTTTACTCCTGACCTCACGATATGGATGCAGAAACACACAGAACATTTGCTTATAGTCCTAATGATCTGTATCACAATGGTTTTTACTAATGCAATAAACCACACCAAAGGAGCCTTGTGGGCATCTTTAAATATTCCCTGCACAAGCCATGCTGGGTACAGAACCTCCCAAACAGATGCTGCCGTGCGAAGCGGAGGGAAGCGGGCCAGCAGCGGGCTGCAGGGCAGCAAGGCAGGCCGGCAAAGCCCCGTCCAACACATCAGAAGTGATCCAAAGCTCACACATCGTTTGGAGAGAGCTGTGTCCACACACAGAAGGTCAATTGCAAGACTTTAAAACCGTCCTGCTCCATGAAAACTCCCAAGAAGCCCAGCACTACCCAACCTCCCAGCTCCGCGCAAGCCGCAGAAGTGCTAGGATGCTTTACCAGCACGGTGCCTCTCAGCTCTGCGCCATCCCTCACGTCACCCTCCAGCTATTCAGTATCTGATAAAATTGAAGCCTTTTGGCTACTGGAAAGTAGCAGCTGCCTTTTCACTCTGTTTGCATTCTGGCCCTGAATGAAAACCTCCAGCTTAAAATAACAATAGTAATAATTATTACGACTGCTGTTCCACCCAATTCTCTAGTTCCTCTGCCAGGGGAACATTTCCTTCTGGGCAGCACAGGCTTTTTCTAGGTCCGGACCACTACAATAATACCGACACCCACTATCAAGGGCAAAGCAGGAACAGCAAATGATATTTTTTCCAAAGTGCAAGAACAAAGAAAAAGGCTGGTCTTTTCCAAAGGAAACCAGCAATTAGGCTCCCTTGAAGATCCTAACGGCAAATAGCGGTGTCTGAATTTTGACTAAAAAATATCACAGCAAGCCTTGGGAAAAAAAGTCCATGTGAAGACTCAGCTCTGGGTTTACTGACCGCCAGTTATTCATCGTATGCATTGCACTGCAGTGAAAATCCACAAAGCTAGGTCATCCCCATGAAACACAAGCTGGCAACTCCACCTTGCACGCAAGCACACCACAAAGATGCAGCCACACAAGCAGCGACTTAACTCACCTGACCGCAGCATGAGCTGCCGTTAGTTAATCGCCACTTAGAGGATACAAATGAAAGAATTTCAAACACCAGCATTCAAAAGAAAAAAACACTAAACCCATCCCAGACATGTAAATGTCAAAATTATTAACTAATTATTTAAATATGAAGAGTCAACAAACGATTTCACCCTGTGGCGGGACACAGAGGCATCCTCTTAAGACTCTGGGTGCCGTGATTTGTTTAAGCAATATGGGACATAATCATGTTTAATATTAAAAAGATACCAGTGCAACACGTCTGATAGCAAAACTGACATTTATGCTGTCATTATATGCACTTGTCACTAAATTTAATCTGCATTATCATGAGAAGTGCTCAGATGGTTTGAAGGCAAAAATATAATGTATGTTCAATGTTATTTAGGAATATTAATAAGCTCCTTTATTTTAAGATGTAAAACATTAATAGTTGTTCTGAAGAGGGCTCACTTTTAACCTTTAACAACATTTAAGTGGCTGTACTTTTTATCAGATTGTTTGCATTTTGATTTAGCTCAAGTCCTGAAGCTACAATTAAACTTGCAGCTACCTTCTCTCACTAGGCTTCCTCCAACAGCTGGAATAATCTTTGAAGTCTGCAAAGACACAGAAGAAATGTTATTTACAGCCGGTTTGCACAGTGCAAGCAGAGACAAGTTGTGTTGTGCATTTCCAGGGCTGGTGACAGACCATTTCTCACCAGCACTACAGGAAGTCATCAAAACTATTTTCCCCTCCCCAGATGCTCTACAGGACCAAGCTAAGAAGCTGGAAAAGCTGCAGGGCAGGATTTTAAGAAGTGCCCTAAATGGGCCAAACCCAATTCTCATTACAGCCAGTGTTAAACCCCACCACTGGCTCCACCAAAGACAGAAGTGGTCTAACTCAGCTTGTTGACGGCCACCTGCCTGGAAAGCCCAACACGTCTCAAGATGAGATGCTAAACCCATTTAAACATAAAAAATAATTTTTAAAAAAAAAAAAAAAAAAAGCCTTTTAAAGCAGAGAGAAATCCACTCAGACAGTAGGGAAGCGAGGAGGATTTCAGCCCAGAGAAGTCACCCCACGTGTTGCAGCATCTCTCCAACCGGCTCTGCAGCCGAGGGACGGAGCTGCGGACTCTGCACGAGCAGAGGGGCATCACCACTGAACCCGCGGCAGAGGCTGCGCTGCGTTGGCACCCGTGTGACGATCAAGGCAATGCTCACTGATGTCAAAGGAAGTTACGCTGACACACTGAAAGCCGTACAATTAGTAGGGGCGTCATCCAGCAGAAAGAAATAATATATTGTTTTCTCCCAGGCAAAGCCACTGGTGTTTTTCATTTGTGTTAACTTGCTGTAAGTGCCTGCAGGGTCCATGATTTGATTTACTGTGGATGACAGGCAGTACAGGCACAGACACGTTTAGGTATAATTATTATAGTAGCCAGGCTCATACACTAAGAACATCAGCAAAATCAACAACAGCTCAATAAGACAATGGAGAATTTTCCAACACAAAACCCTACACCACTCACATCAAGGTCTGCTCTTGATTCTTTCAAAAAAAGGAAAAGAAGAGTTAAACCAGGATGTTTTGAGATCAGTGGTAGCCTTGCTACTAATCCCACGGAACACCAATTTCACCCCAAATTACTCTGTATTTCGCAGTTTTCATATGAAGTTAAGCAAAAACCAAGCTAAGAACCGTGTGCCTCTCAAACCACCACATGATGCAAGTTCTAGTCCGGGACCCAGCGAGTCCAGCTCCCAGCTCAGCCCTCAATCCAAGCACTGAAGAAAATACAGTGCTCAGGGTTTAGACAACGCACAGAACAAAGGATATATTAATGGTTATCATCAACTCTTTGAATTGCACGTATTAAAAAAAAAAATCAAAACAACACACCCACAAGCTGGAAGTGCACGCAGATCCCAGAGCAGAGGTTTGAACGGCAGCCCAGCGGGTTTGCTCGGATCCCTCTTCACAGCACTGCCATCTTTTGCATCCTGACAGAACTAACAGTGCCCAAAACTTCCTTGCCATTGATACGCTCATCCAGATTTTAACATCACTAGTACGACTTCAGGGTCTGATTCAATGTCTGTTAGGATACCTATCATTTTTTCATACTGGACCAAAGTGAGGCCTATGCACTTATCTAAATTAAATGAGAATTAGGACTGGTTTGGTTTAGATGCGTAAATTCTCATAGCAAACAAGCTAAGAGACTAACAAGGTATCATTTATAACTGTTTAAGATACTCTTGTTTAAGTCTCTTAAACTAAGGACATAAGCAAGCACATGGAAGACAGGCTACTCAGTTCCACATTAGTTCCTATTTTCATTCCTTTCGTCGTCATAGATGAGCAAACTACCTAAAAGTCCAGGGTAAATGCACGGTAAAAGAATGCACTGTAAAAGAAAACTGTCTGCACTGGAATTACTGACACCAAAGTGTTTCCACTGTAAAAATATTTTCAAAAAATATCAGATAGATCCAAATACCTCAATCCTGGTCAACATTTTTGTTGTATATTAACAAACCCTTTTCTGTGCCACCGAATATAACAAACTGAAGCAATGCATTCCTGTTGAAAAGATCAGTTTTATTACATGGCCATGACCTGGACCAGCTTTCAACCAGCCCTGATTAAATGCAAATTCTGATATTCTGCACCACACACCTTCCACGTGGTAAAAAAAAAAAAAA
>VXBL01000733.1:0-21914 GCA_013400195.1 Aramus guarauna | reverse complement strand
AAAGAACACTAAAAAGCAGCGAAGGGGGGGAAAAATAAAAAATGAAAACACAGCTCTTGCCCGCATGCGAGCTAAAACGCGGTGCGAAGCGGGGAGCGAGCCGAGGGGCAGCCGCCGGCCGCTGCACCTTGCAGGGCAAAGCGGGAGAGCGACCCGCCGCCGGCTGGGAAAGGGAGCGGGGGGATGGAAGTGGGACACGGGGACAGCGCTCGGCTCCGCGTCCCGAGCGGAGGGAGCGGCGGCGGAGCCCCCCGCGGCAGAAGTTTCCCCAAGTCGNCGGCCCCGCCCGCCGCGGGGCTCCCACCACCCCAGCCCCCGGGCCCGGGGGAGTCGCTGAGCCGCTGCCGGAAAGTCTCTGCCGCGGGGGACTCGCCCAAGGTCACCCGCTCCCGGAAAGGCGCCGGGTCGCCGGGCGTCCCTCCGCTGCCCACCCCCCCCCGCCCCCGGGGGGCCACCGCTCCTCTCCTGCCGTCGCGCCGCCGGAGGAAGGCGCTGGCCGGGCGGGCAGTGCCCGCTCTGTGCTCACCGGCTGCCTCCCCCGTCCCCGTCCCCGTCCGGCTCTACGCGGCTTTCCCTGCACCCTGAGCGGTGCCGGGGCAGCGGCTCTCGGCGTGCGGCGGGGGGGTGGAGGCGGCTGGGGGAGCTGGGTTCCCCCCCCCGCCGGTTAACCCCCCGGGATGAGCTCCTGGGTACCAGCGCGATTGCAGCGCGTCTGTAAGCACAGTTAACGCTGCTGAGCCATAGCTCTGCGATACTGTCTGTGACAGTCCGCTGGGAAAGCTACACCTGTCCAAAGAGCTGCTCCCTTTGGCATTACTAGCAAGGAAATACATGGAGTNCGCCCCCCTCTCCCGAGCCCCAAGCGGGTACGCACCGGCCGGCTCAGCTCCGGGGGCTGCCCCGCGGCCTCCCGCGCCGGGTCTCCATGCCGCCCCGGACGCCGCTGGGGGCTGCGGCGGGAGGAGGNCCCCCCGCCCCCGGGGGGCCACCGCTCCTCTCCTGCCGTCGCGCCGCCGGAGGAAGGCGCTGGCCGGGCGGGCAGTGCCCGCTCTGTGCTCACCGGCTGCCTCCCCCGTCCCCGTCCGGCTGTACACGGCTTTCCCTGCACCCTGAGCGGTGCCGGGGCAGCGGCTCTCGGCGTGCGGCGGGGGGGTGGAGGCGGCTGGGGGAGCTGGGTTCCCCCCCCCGCCGGTTAACCCCCCGGGATGAGCTCCTGGGTACCAGCGCGATTGCAGCGCGTCTGTAAGCACAGTTAACGCTGCTGAGCCATAGCTCTGCGATACTGTCTGTGACAGTCCGCTGGGAAAGCTACACCTGTCCAAAGAGCTGCTCCCTTTGGCATTACTAGCAAGGAAATACATGGAGTGTCTTCTGTACGTTTGAATTGATGTCCAAGTTCCAGTTCTGCCTATTTTAATAGGATGTTGTGATAAGGCGGCTGTTTCAGCATCCGTTCATTTCTTCTCTAGCGGTGGAGCCCAGGCCCCTGCCTGACCAGGTATCTCCTTCAAGAGAGAAAGAGAGATCATTTTCACATCCTTTTTTTTTCTTTTTTTCTTTTTTTTTTTTTCCTTTCCTTAACAGTGCCTACCTTCAGCTATTCCCTCCTCTGCAAGAGCTTTGAAGTGCTGCTAATTTTGTTTGTTTTCTGGTCTGCTGCTCTTTCACTTTGTCCATGCCTCCCACTTGGCTGCAGGTCACAACTACTAAACCAAACCACAGGTAAGAAGGTCCCCACGAGGACTGGCAGCGTAGCACCCTTCGCCGATTCCATAAAGCACTCACATGCCCTGATCAATCTGCTGCTGTAACTTAGTGTGAAGGTGAAAAAAACCAGCGAGCAAACAAAAACAACCAGCAACTCCACGTTAATCACAGAGACCAGGGTCGTAATTGCAAAGCAGGAGGGCATGGTCTGTGCTGTAAAAATGAGAGGGAAAATAAATGCAGAAACTGATTGTAAAATTTACCAGCTGAAATTAGAAGTTCTGCAATGGAAGCATGTAACAAATACCACCTTTGTCTAAAATCCAGAATAATTTTATACCCACCACCTGCTTGCATTGGTCATGGAAGGTGATCTTGTGCAAGTCACCTTTTCTAGCAGTTTATTATCAATTGCATTAAAAAGCCTTCTAGAAGTCACAAGAAAAGATCAGAGCCTCACTGTGTTGCTCACTAAATAAACACAGTGAGGAGATGTCCTCTTCCAAAAAGCTCATAATCCTCATCGACAAGACAAATTTAGAGTGGGAGGAAAATGTATTATGCTGCAGATGGTACTGAGAAAGAAACCGATTTGCCCAAGGTCATGCAGGAAGTCTGTGGCAGAGCCAAGAACTAAACACAAGTCTCCTGAAACCCAATCTAAAAATAGTGCTGATAATTGCACATGAACTCCAGAAAACACACATTACACAGATAATCATCTTTGGACCAGTATTTTGGAGGTAGTGGGCTCCATTTCATTATAATTGTCAACTGCACTGATAACTGAACGGTCACTTTCTAAATTTAAATCACATTATTTGAAAGTCCTCTATCCAGAAATTCCTATTGTGGAACAACAGGCACTAAGACATAGCATCTGGGCCAACGCAGATGCTTTCCGAGTGCGTCTGCTTCTACTACCCCCTTCCTACAGAGAACCAGAAGGGTGTCCAGATCTGCACCTTTGTCTTGGGAGGGAGAGATCCTGCTCCTCATAGTGTTTTCCTGGGGCTCCAGGGGCCACGCTGTCCCTACCCACACTCTGCCTGGTAGCAGCACCCCAGACTTGATCCCATATTCCACCATCCCCTTGAGGCCCATTAAAATATTCCCCGGATTACAGCTTTCCTTTGCTCCGATGGCAAACCTGTCTCAGGTCTCAGAAGGTGCCTTCCTGTGTCCTCTTTCTATTCCGGCTCCCTCTTGTTTTCTTCACCAATGCAGAGGCGTTTCTTGTGATGCAAAACCCACGCAACCGGAAAACAATGGTAGCATCATGTTGCACCCTTCAGGCACCCTTACTTGTCATTTAGGAAAGTTATTTGCACGTACATTTGGTGAATGTTACAATGGATAAGTGCTAATGAGTATTAGTAGAAGTAGTTAATGCAGTTTTCCTTATTAATCAATCCTACCAGCATGGTAATGATCTGCTGGAGTTTCCTCCAGCAGGGAGTGAGCTCTGTTGATTAGCAAGACCGTTTTGCATGTATATAACATTTTTGTTCATCTGTAACAACCTCATTATCGTATTTTTTCTCAAGGAGGTGAGCAGTTCCCAGCTTAAGGAAATCGCACTGTCTCCCATACCACCATTTGACACTCATGTATCTGTGAGGTTCAGCAGAATTTACACTGCCGTGAAAGAGGATCGGGAGCAGGATGGCTGAGATGCCCCACGCCAGGTAACGAGTCAGGAATGGCCAGGAGCAAAGCTCCTAGCTTCACACCTCAGAATAATCTGTTATTTTGCAGCAGGAGTTGAAAGGTAAACAGCTTCAAATGACTATTGGAAAGACAGTAACGTAACTATCATGTCTGATTAATAATGTCATCATGCTCTACAGAAACAGACCAAGAAACAGCTTTTAGGTTCCCGCATCCTGAGTAGTGAGAAGAATCTCTCCTCGTTTTCCTGCCAAGATGATCAGATTCAAGAAGATGTGAGCAAACCACTGCGACAACAGAGTATTTCACTTTCTCTTAACTCAGTAATTTACATTCAAATGATCATAAATAATTCAGCTAGTATAAATAAAAATAAATCCGAGCAGAAAGAAAAGGTTTTCCCAAAGATTCAAGGTTCAGAAGACAGGAAGACAGATTTTAGACCTGATGTTAACTGAACCAGCAGTGAACTATTGAAGCTGAATCTCAGCATACTATCATAAATTATGAAACATTGACATTTCACTTTGAATTAATGCAAAGGGCTATTTATACACTGTTTTAGAGACAGTTGCCTGGGCAAATTAATACCCTGTTTCCTTCACCAGGCCAAATGTTAGCAACACTGCTATTTTTCAAAGTATCAAACTATTTGCATATTGAAAATGTTTTAATACAATCTGTCCCCCAGGGCTGCTGTGTGAGTTACTTGGAAAAGGTAATCAGTCATAATTCACTGGCTCCTTGATCCAAAATCTTGCTTGATTCAAAATTTTACTGATGATTTTCAGGGTGAGAGGTTGCTCGTTATCAGGGAATTGCTTTCTGTTGGTAGGGCCACAGGCCACCAACGTGGGAAAAGACGTTCAATGGGTTACAGTTGCCTTTCTGGGCTTGCTACCAATAAAAGGTCTGGATATCGGATCACGGTGGAAGAGCTAGGCATGAGCAGTAACAAAAACTTTCACTATGGTTCCCTGAAATTTGAACTTTGGATGTGACTCCATATTGAAACATCAATTTATTGCTCGTATGTATTGGAAATGCTTTTGTACTTTCTTTCTTTCTTTTTTTTTTTTTTAAAAAGGAGAAATTATAACACTCCAAAGTGAGTTTTTGTGAGACTGCTTTTTACAGATCAATGTTTTAGGTGTCATTGCAGTAAAGCATCAGTTAAGAACGTGCTTAAATACTGAATGTTTAGACTTGCAAACACGCTTAAATGCTTCACCAAACTGGAGTTTAAAATAGCTAAAATAATTATTTGAAATACCATCCAAATGGTATGAAAATCACAAGTCACGTTTAAGAAATTCCATGGCTTTCGGGTCCATTATTATGAACAAGATACACTGGTATCTCCTGCTCAGAGCCTTTTCTTTATCTCAGAGATAAAATCTCCCGAATCAGAAGTGCCTTAAGACTGATGTGAACAAATCCACAGCCGAGTAACACAGTCCCACATCCCGCAGGTGGGTTTCTCTCTAACTATCTGATTCCCTGCAGAGAGGCAGCCTCCTGGTCCTACCAAGGACTTCGGTACAAATGTCTTGCAGCTTTTTTGTCTCTTCTCACTTCTCATGGCAGTGGGTAACACTAGCGCAGTTTCAAAAAAGTTAATGAGTAGTGACAGTGCTCGTAGACTTCTCTAGAAACATGATGTGGCAGCCCAAGACAGCTCAACGGTGACGACACCAGAAATTTCCTTCAAGGCTATTCTTCATGTGTCCTCAAAAAGCGATGCCTGCACAAATGTTAGTCAAGGGCATTGGGTGGCACTGCTTTGCAGGAGGGTCAGCAACAGAGGGGACTGCAGCCTGCCGGTGCTCCCGCAGGAATAATTAAGGGGATAGCTAAATCACATAGCTTATTGCTAGCTAGCTTTGCTGTTCAACAAGAAAGATCTCCTGGTAATGCAGGAAACATTGCATCAGGGATTTACCGTGCCTCTCCATCTCATTTGGAAACTGCAGTGAGAGCACACATCAAAAAATCCATTTTGACAGTGCATATTGAAGTATTTCTCATGTATTATGCCAGATTATGCCTCGCAGCACAAAACTATCAGCATTTCTAGCCGCCAAACGTCAGAGGTTTGACTTAAACGCATAGAGTGAAGTCATCCCGCATAGAAGGGAAACATTCAAGCTGATGTGTCTGCAATTTCCATTATTTAAAGGATACAGTAATATTTGTGAAGGACTGAGTCAGCTTTGATAATTTAACTTTGATTATTTGAGTTCGCTTTTCTTTTTGGTCTGTTCAGCACCTCCCAACCATAGCCTGGTCTCATTCGAGCCCGGCTGCACGTAGCGCTGGCTCCAAGAGGAGCGGATCAAATCCACAGCCTCCCTTCGCAGGGAACAGACCTGCCAGTCAAAGAGGGTTGAAGTGTCATCAATGAGCTGAAGGCAAATCGCAGGAGGTGATGCTGGAATGCTTACCCTCCATCAGGGTAATAAGCTGTATTTGATGGCTTGATCTAAAACATCAAATCCTGCTAGCAGAAAATTGAGAGCAGGGTTTTGTGGCTTCTTTTTTATTTTATTTCATTGAAACAGATCTGAGAGAGGAAGGAAGTGCTGTGTGAAGCCAGAAGTTTCCCATTCGTCTCACAGCTCTGCCAGTGAGTTTCTAGGTAGCCCTTGACCTCTATCTTAACCTCCTAGAGTTTCATTTCCCATTTTGAAAAAATAAAGAGAGACAGTCACTGGGGATCATAAGACAAGACAAGGTGATCTTTTTTGTGAATTTACTGGTCGAATTGTAGTTTGATTCCTTATTCTACTATCTGTATCTTGTGAGACTTTAGAGAAATCATGGGTTATCTCTGTGGCTCAATTTTTCTGTCTGTGATACAAACCCAGAAGAACTTTCGGTCTGTCTCCTGTTTTTAGACAAATAAATATACCTATTGTTATGTATTTTACAATGATTTATCATCTAGAGGTCTGACTTCCACTGAGGTATTTTAATTTTAGTAATAGGGTGCAAAAATAGTTCTGATACTTCTCCTTGGAGCACTCTGAGGTCAGTGGAAAGATACTGTGGAAATACATTATGTTACTTAACATACAAGGAAGAATAAAATGAAAGCAACTTGGTTTTATAAAAATTGTGAAAGGTCCTGCAACCGGACAGTAGAAAGCCCTAAGGATTCAGGGTACCATGCAGCATGAGAACCCACTCCAGTAAACATTTAAACACGTGCTTAGTTTGATAGACATGAGTGGCTTTTTGACTTCAATTTTAATGCACATTTAAGCTCAGGCATGACTGTTTGCAGGGTGGGGATTTAGTGTGGGATTCCCTGGTCCTTTACGCACATGATTTCATTAGGTGTTTGTTTCTGTAGCACTGCCTTAGGGCATGAGCCAAGCCCAGCTGAAGTCAGGGGGAATCTCTACAGATTTTGATGGCAGTTGGGCTGGACCCTTCATGGGAAACAAAACCAGATTTCGTGGAACATAAAAGCCAAAAAAAAAAAAATCCTCCTAAATTTGTGGGGATGAAATAGTAATTTCCTGTTTTAGGACTAGAGACTTTATAAATCAAGCTTCTAACCAGAGCAAAATTTTACCAGCTGTACTATAAGCTGCTGAAAATAAGGTGAAAGTATAACACACTCTTAGCAAACCCTTCGTTTTAACTGAGCAGAAGGCATTGCTTGGCTGTGCATAACAGTTCAGCGGGAGGTAATGATTGTGTTTATTTGGGTTCACAGGTTCTTTTGCTGTTGTATGCTTTCATGGTACCTGGTTTAAAAAAAAAAAATCTATAAAGAATATATTTACAAATGCCAGCTTATCTGTGGTTTCATGCCATAGCTGTCATTTCACATGAGGTGAGATGACTTTCAGTTGCCATGCCAAGCCATCCTAGCTTAACTTGTATCACAGCTCCAGTTTCTGCTGTTGGCATCAGCTTGTAATAGAGTTACAGGATTAAAAACTTGCCATTTCTGAAAGCCTTCTTGGTAACGAGCAGAGTTTGAGACACGGATTTGAGTCATATTTGATTGCGCTGTTATTCTCCCTCTTTTGGTGGCAACGTCCATGACAGGTCAGTGAGCGCAATTTGTACTCCCAGTGTTGGCTTTGCATGCTGCTCTCTGCCCTTTGCTTCCAGCTGAATCATTCCCTAACCACAATCCCTGGTTTTGTACTCGGTGAGATGAGATAGCAAATACAAATGATGGAAAGCAAGGAGAAAAGAGAGGATAAAAGAGAGAGGGGAAAAGGAAGAAAAATAGCTATCTGCTGGCCAAATAAGAACATCCAATATGCTAGTGGTGAGTGACTTCAAGACAGGTAAGAATAGTTGACTGCCTAATAGGACATAAAGAGGAAACTAGAGACCATAAAGGATGAAAGAACAGCTGAAATGAAAGGATAAAATGTGATAAAAGTCAATCAAGACAAGTATAGCATTGACAGCTTGGAGCGTCTTTGTGTTTTGAGTGCTGCTACCTGCTGAGTGCCTGCTGCCTCACAGCTCCTCAAAGAACCAGCTGGACCTGAGAAGTCAGAAGGTCCAGCTTTGCAAGGCCTCTAATTTTTCAGTGACATTCTTTCCCAGTTTCCTGGCGATAACTGCAAAGGTTACTGTCACTACCAATTACATACCCAGGTTAGTTCTGTCGGGGGGTTAAAGGAAGATCCAAAGGAAGAACAAGGGCTAGATTGTATAAAAATGTCTAATTACAGGTGCTGCAAGTTTGGGAGGGCAGTTTGCAGTAACTAGAAATAGAGCTGGTTAATTGTTGGCTGTTCAATACCCTCTGAAAATCAGGAAGCTCTATCATTTCCTTCCATCTGGGAAACTGAATCATAGTTGCAACTCTTATCCTGGGGCCACAAGGGCAGAAATGGATTCTCTGGTTTCTATTAAGATGCAAATTGAGATCTTTTCCACTTTAGAGAAGTGATGATATCTCTTTGTAGAGTGAATTCATTGGTATCTAGTAATTCTGTTTCAATCTTTTTTCTTCTTTCTTGCAACATATTTTTATAAGTCTTACAGGAATTTAATATCTTTGAGATCCCTATCCTTCAAAACAGAGATTCAAAAGTTTTGGGAGCAGGCTGACTGACAGAGGCAGTCATACGCAGTGTGACTGAACAAGACATTTCCTCAGCAAACCAAGCTACAAACACAGCTCTGAAGGAGCACTGCATTGAGATCTGAACAGGGTAGAGCCTTGGTGGGTTTGATGTTTGCGAGTTACGCCTTATAAAAATGGGACCCTCGACTGAAGTAATTTTGCTCTCAGTCCTAAGTCACTGGTGAAACTGCTGTGATCTTCAGTGAGATCAAGCTTTTGTCTCTTAATTCCCATAGAAAAGAACTTCCTATCACAGAGCACCTGGCTGAACCTATATTAAAAGCAATGTTACAAGAGGCCATTTTCCCTTCACGCAAATATGCATCACCCAGTCATCGCTCTGGAGACAACGCAAACCATGGCTCTGCCATCCCGCACTGTAGAGATCCCATCCTCTTCCCTCGCTGGCATCTTTTCAGATAGAAAAGTGTTTTAATCTGAGCAGGCTGTGCGATGACATTATGGCTATTTCTGTCTAATGGAAGAGGTAGCAAACCATGAGAAACAAACCCCCTGAAAGTAGCACTAGCTTCTGTTGTTACATTTAGGAGGCTACCATACAAAATACCACCATAATCTCAATTAAAGAGTGTGTTTTAATACAAAAAGCAATCCTATCCCTAGTAGCAACATTTCAAGACTTTTGAATGTCTTTGTTACACTCTGCTGTTGCTTTACATATTCCACAGGGCTTCTGGAGTCATTAGGGTGTGTGACATGCATACAATAAGTTTTGTCAAGCTGCTCTTATTTCATGTATGTCAATTAGCTGCTGGGATTAACTACAGTAGAGAAAAGAAGCAAGGGCAAACTGAGAGAACCAGCTAAAGGCAAGCTTAGGACAACAGGAGAGGAGAGGGAGAGAAGTGGAGATTTGAGAGACACACTAAGAAGATAGCTGGAGGAAATGAGAAGGTAAAGAGCTTGAAGAACACAGGTTGAGGCTGCCTGGGGAATGGTGTTTCTGTGACAGACATAGAACTGTAGAATCATTTAGGTTGGAAAAGACACTTAAGATGGAGTTCAACTGTTAACCTAACACTGCCAAGTCCAACCACTAAACCGTGTCCCTAAGCTCCACATCTACACATCTTTCAAATACCTCCAGGGATGGTGACTCAACCACTTCCCTGGGCAGCCTGGTCCAGTGCTTCATAACCCTTTCAGTGAAGAAATTTTTCTTCTATCCAATCTAAACCTCCCCTGGCACAACTTGAGGCCATTTCCTCTTGTCCTGTCACTTGTTATTCGGGAGAAGAGACCAACACCCACCTGGCTACAACCTCTTTCAGGAAGTTGTAGAGAGCAATCAGGTCTCCCCTCACCCTCCTTTTCTCCAGACTAAACAACCCCAGTTCCTTCAGCCACTCCTCATCAGACGTGTGCTCTAGACCCTTCACCAGCTTTGTTGCCCTTCTCTGGACACGCTCCTGCACCTCAATGTCTTTCTTGTAGCAAGGAGTGCAAAACATGTTAAAAGGCTAAAACAAAGTAAAACCTGAGAGAAGTGGTTGAGGCACTTGAGGCATGGCCTGCCAAAGGAAAGTCCAGTCAGTGGTTAGGAAAGCTGGAGGCTATTTACAGGGATGTGTGCATCCTAAAGATTGGTAATGCAATGTTGTGAGACAGGGAAGGCCCAACAGATTTTACTGGAGTCCCAAGGCAAAAGTTGAGACTGTGACTGTCTGGACTGCAGGATTCATCATACTGTTAGGGCCTTCCTCACCATCTGAAAACCTAGAGTTTATTGCCATTTCATCTGCTGCTTGAAGAGCTTGGACATAGCAAGGATATCTCCTGAACTAAACTAATAATAAATAAATAAATAAAAATTCTATATATTTGTTTTAGCAAGCATAAATTTAATGGGAGAATTCCTGGGTTGATCTTCATTGGAGATCAATCATTTGATAAAGTGAAGTGTTACACTTCGTTTATGCATTGCGGCAAGAACCGGCACGTTGCTAGGCTGGACCCAGCCAGACACTGGTGGGATTCAGCAGCCTGTCTCTGAGAGTGTCTGCCTCCTGATGTTTTGCAGGGAGAGGCAAGAAACGCCCTAACAGATGATGAGGGAATAACTTGTAGACAGAAAGTTTCTTCTGGATAACTCCAGACAGTCATTGATTTGCTTCTGCCCTGAGGCATTACAGTTTATATCCCTAATATCTTTTTATATTGCCTAATAAAACTGTTGGCTGTTGCCATTACATGGGTAATGGACATTTATATAAAACTCTTTATGAGCTGTAGATGGAGATCATCCTCTTCACCACACACATGGAGCAACTTCTGGAGTAAAATGCAGTAGCTGTTTAATAGCCTGGCACTATTAATAAAGCCCAGTTACATTGAAGAGGAAGAATGGCTCCTCATCAAGTTGAGACTGAATAAGAAATTTAGAAAACCAGATTTTCCTTCTCCTAGAAGAGGTGAGACCAACACAGGGCCTTTCTGTGGTTCCTGGAAGTGATCAACTCCAGGCCGTTTGGGTTTCTGTTGTGTATTGCCTTTAGAAAGAGAGAAAACCATGGCATTTCAAGTGTACCGTGAAGGAATTCCCTTGGTGTCATCTGCTGTGGTTTGAGAGGGACAGCAGATTCTAGCATCCACTAAATTGATCCAAGCATGTTTCTTCAATGAGATTAGATGTAGAAAACAATGCCTGCTTGAACACATTTGCCTTTAGTCATTTATTATTTTGTACTCTTTGTCACTTGAAATAATTTTCTGTGTTTTTCTTTTAATTCTGCTTTTGCAGTTCACAAGAAATTATTCCTCTAGGAATGAAGAAAAGTCATTGTTGAAACTAAAAGTGATAACTGATTGCCATTTCCCTTTGCAGAACCATTGTTCAAAAGACAGAGTGAAATATAACTACAGAAGCTATGAAGTCCTTGGTCTTGTCAAGGGAAAGACTGTCTGAAAGAGATGTAAATAGCTAAAATGTAAAAAAAGAAGCAATTCAGGCAATATTTGCAAAGAGTATACATAACATTTCAAGACTGCGAGAAGAGAGCAATTTCTAGTTTGTTTGGTTTACACAGTATATAGCATTTGATGCAAAAATCTCTTTCAAAAAGAAATTGATTTTTTTCCTCTCATTGCTTTTGTACACTTAACAGTATCCAGCACTCACATAAAGATTTCTATCATCAAAAGATGAGAATTAGTTAAAAGGAAATTAAAAATAATCTCCATAATCTCCCAAGGATAAATAGTCCCTTCCCATGGCATTAGGGGAAACTGAGAGCAGAGCTTAAGTGGATTGCTGAGGGCTTCACGTACCTGAGCCTACGCTAGAACAGCAGAGTCCTTGTCTCACGGGTTTTCCTCCTAAAAATGTTGAGGGGGGGTTGTACCCATACCATTAATTTCCCTGTCTTTCTTAAATACATGCCATCATTATAGCATATCTTACCCATTTGAGTTAATCGGATATAAAACATTAACTTTTGCAGAGGTATTAGAGCTTCACCAAAGAGCACTCACAGATATTACAGAGTAACATCAAAATTAACATGGAAGCAATTTAGTCCTTCAGTTTAAATGCCTTCAGCGAAGGATTAAGATTTTTCCATCACCACTCAAGCACTTCCTTACACACTCCCTGCTTATCGTGTTCCCCTTACTTACTGTGCTAGTTACCTTTCTGACACAAAAGCGATGCTGGGAATCTTTCCTTTGGTTCCTGATAGTTTCATCATGCAATTAAAAAAAGAAAGTGTCAATGTTTTTATCAAGGCATGGCTTATACTTTCCTCTAGATATTACCTATAATATCCAGATGACTTAACATTTGTGAAGCTTCCTCCTCTCCAGGGCAAAGATTGAAAATAAATGCTGATATGAAAAGGATTACGGGATAGGGAGGGCGGTTTTCATTAATACATCCCAATCAAACCTGATGAGAAAGCCTTGCATATTGATATTGTGGATTAGCAGTGAAATAGGATAAACCAAACATTTTCCTGCTGGTAGAGGTGACAGTGCTGAAAAAGCTGAGGGCATTTTGACCTGTAGCAAATAACCTTCTCTCCTCTTGCAGTGCACCAGGTGAAAGGAAGTTTCCTACTGACAGATTACAAGAGAGAGTGTAGGTGGAGGTGAACAGCAAATGTCACCACCACCATGTATCAGCCAGGGAGGCAATCAACACAAGCTTGGTCCATGCACTCATGCCCCTTTAGATAGCAAAACACACATTTTTTAAATTTTTGCAGGTGACATTTCATGTGACACATTGATCCAATTTGCCTGGATCTCTTTTATTAGCCCATTGCTATTTCTTTTTCTTTTTTTTTTAGATTAGCATAGGTGATGGGAGAGCATAGGCTGGGAGCACAGAGATGACAAGTGTATCAGGGACAGCTAGAGACTGGATTGGGACAAATAAAAGGGAAAGTGCAGTCAGGATTTTAGTCCTGCATGGCACAAGAGAGGGGATGGAGGGACATCATGGCAAGAAGAGAGTGGGAGAGGGAGTGGATGCAGGAAGGCTGGAGCCCAGCTCAAGGAGAAAGCAGACATACAGGAGGGGAAACGAGGTTTAGTCAGTGCTTGGACGGGCATGTTAATGGCAACAAGCCCCATCACCTTACTGTTTGAACTGGACGTCATCTACGCCAACAGTTATTTATTGAAATTTGGGCACCTTAATTTTGAACTGAACTTGATCCCTCAGGTCTCTGAGCTCAGAGCAGGGGCACGAGGGTGTTAAACCAAGAGGGAGGGTCTTCTCACTTCCAGAAATGGATGTTCGCTTGGTAGGTGGTCAAAGCTGGTGGCTCAGTGATGAAGCAAATATGCATTTCTGAACCTCACATTGTCTCAGCTGCACAGGGACTGACAAAAGTGACTCAGTGACATGGCTGTGGCAGTTCACTGTGGTTGGAAAGATACCCTTGGTAGTTGGGAAGGGGCCTGGAGCTTGGGGTATGACTGCAGGAGACGTGCAAGAAGTGGGGAAACAGATTTGGAGGGAGACCTTACATCTGAGCTAGGAGTGCTTGTGCTGTCTTGTCTTACAAAATTCTGCACATTTAAAAAAAAAATAAAAATTGTGTATAACCGCTTGAGTCCCTTCAAAAGAGTCCATGGTAATGTCGTCCAGTGTTGAGGCTGGTAGACAACCCTGCCTTACGGTTTATCCCTCAATATGACATCGTACCTTGCTAATGCTGTCATTGACTCTGGCCTACGAGGCACTTGAAGAGTGCCAGGGCACCCAGCTGGGGCTGCCTCCAAGGTACAGGACAAGCTTCACGTATTCTGGGCTGCTACCAAGGGGACCTCTGGTCTTTCTCTCGGACTGTGCTTGTAAAAATTGTTGAATCAAGAGCGAGGGGATCGGTATATGGATACTTCTTTCCCATTGCTTCCTCTCCAGGTGCTGTCCCAAGCTGCACAAACTGTTTCACAAAGCCAGATCTACTTCTTTCACAGCGGCGCTGACACTGATGCGTGGTACTCACATTTCCTCGTAGCATCATCAGCCTTTGGTCTGGCGCTGGGCTGCAGTGCGGAGCACCTGGCATCCCTCCCGCGGTGCTGGCTGGTGAGGTCAGCTGGAGGAGTGCTGCTCTGTCAGGCTGGGCTGTCTCCAGGCTGTTAACCTCTTCTTTTTTCTTAACCTTACAAAACTGGGAGGCTGCCACCAAGCTGTCTGTTGGCCTTTGGTCTGTGTTAACGTCTGATCCACGGCTGGGAGAAGGTACTTGGCCTGGGACGAGTGATGTCAGGGACTCTCTGACGAGTCAGCAGTGTAAAGGACTGAGTTCCAGCACTTGGGAACATTCCTGGCGCTGTTTGTAAGCAGAAGTGTATATAAGTTTATAAGCATATGTGTAAGCATAATCTCTAACTACTGTTTCCCCACAAACCCTGTCATTTTTCAATGATTCTTCATTTATTCAATCCAGATAGAAGCTGGTTCCTTTGATTTACATTTTTTACACTCTTTCATGCTCCTGCATATTTTAAATCTCTAAAGAGTGTTTGTGATCTTCCAGTCTGATTGCCCACGTAACACTGCATTTCCCCATCAGTCGACAAAAGTGATAGTTAAATGGTTAAGGCGTTCCCTTTATAAGCAAACAACCTGTTCTTTTGGCGCTTTTGGGTGCACTTGGAAGTGTTCACTGATAGATTTAAATTAGCAGGATACCACTTTGAATGCAAGTATACCAGCTTTTAGCCTGCTTTCATTTTGAAACAAGGCTTCTGTGCTCATGTTCTCTGCGCATCTATCTGTCACTCTCTTCCCCAGGGTTTTTTTTTTTTGGCTTGCACAATTTCAATCACATTTAGCAATGGTCCCAAGGAGTTTATTTTTTGACATGTTCTAATATAACAGAGGGTGGATTGATGAGAGAGACACTGTTAATATCCCTGGAATAAGGGCCACAAGATGAACTGAAGTGTTATTAAGGCATCAGGGAGTACAACTGCAAGTTACAGATCCATAGGAGACCAGACTTCCGCAGTTAACCTGCTTGCTGATAAGTGTGCTGTGGCTTTTGTCCGTATTTACCAACCTGACCATAATATAGGTCTTCTGGATGTTCTCCAGTCTGAGTTTCAAATTCACTCCCATCAGGAGTCCTGGATGAGTGGGATTCCTGCTTTTCCCACTCCTATGCAAATCTGAAGATATTCCTGGATCTGATCCCAACAGGCCTTTTTCTTCGAAAAATGAGGATGATCTGAATATAGAATGAGCATCAATAGGCCAGGAAAGCTCAAAACTGTTTCTCGTGCGAATGAGTAAGAATCTTTCGGCAATTTTCAGCTTGAATGTCTATTCCATTTATGGATCACAGCAGAGGGAAAAAAGGAAAGTTATAAAAATATTTTTTGAGTTGAATTAGAAATGGAAAAGATGTTCCAGAAATCACCTCTGTAACGCTCACGGTCTCTGGTGCTGGCACACTCTGCCTCAGGACTTGCTGCTGGGTTTTTGAACAAAGGCTGTAAACTGGAAAAATAAACCGGGTTGCAGATTCAATTCTGTGATGTCTATGCACTGAACTGGATCCCAGAAAGATGGAGCAGTGTTCTCCTGTACCAAGTGGCAGAATATGAAGCAGCTGGTAGGGAAGAAAAAAAAAAAAAAAAGACAGGAAAAAAATTAGCAAAAAAGGGAGAAGAAATTAGAAAAACCTCAAGCAAACACTAGAGAATCATTCCCACCGGCTTTCTGCTTGGCCAGTGTGCTTCCTGAGTGCCAAGACCAAGGAAAATCCCACCACTTTGTTAAGGTAAGCTGATTTCCAAAGGCAAGCCTGGCATCTGCACACTCTGGCTGAGGGAGGACGTTGCAGCCTTAACCCACCATGAAGATGCCCAGATGATGGCATGAGGTTTTTTTTGGATGAGCAGCTCTGCCAGAGTGATAGCAGAGAGGTTGCTGTCCTTCCCAGCCCCGCTCTGGTGACAAGTGGCCTATGTTTGGATTAACCCTGCTGCGGTCACCCTGCTGTTGGATTGACAGGAGAGCCCCAGCATGCAGGAAAGCCTTGTCCCACAGATCTCGCTGCGTATGTGCGTGCCAGACACTGTGCAAGGTCACCCAGATAATGCTTCACTTTGAGCTGTACCCACAAGGTTCATAGCTGGCACACAGACCGGCACTTGTGGGCTTTTGAGGACTATTTCACCTGCTTTGGGGCTGAAACAAGATAAGGATTCATCTGATAGCAGCAGATAGGGTGGGGTTGCTCCGAGAGGTGCAGGCAATATTGCTGTTAGCCAGCTGCACCCCGGAGAAGGAAAACTCTGGTTGCAAACTGGAGCTGGGAGCATATGCTTTGCTCTGTTGGGCAAAACCACAGAAGGAGGTAGGCTGAACTCAAGCCAGGTCAGAAGAGAACCTAGGCTGAATTTCTGGCATTTCTCTTAGTGAAAGTACTTTGAATGGAAAATGACAGAAATTCATCATCTGGCCAGTGCTGGGATCAGGATTGTGTGGGGGAGGAAAAAAAGCTCATTCTTACAGATGCCACCTCTGAAGACACAAAATTTGGTGCAAGTGCCAAATACACAAAGGATGGGAGCTGTAAGAGGCATTCAGTGGGTCAGCTCAGATGGGGACAGTTAACACTCATCAGGGGGTCACAAGTGGGTGGGTCATATCACCACTCTTTGGAGTCAGTCGTAGTTGTTGACTTGCTCCAGCTGCTTTGTGTAAGCACTGAGGCAAAGCCTGGTTAAGCATCGACTCTGAAAGGTACTCCTTTGATAAGAGGCATCATGACTGGTTAAAAAGGATGCATCTGTGCTGTGTTTAATAAATGTTTATGCTGCTTGTATGCAATGGTGATTACAGTAGAGTTCTAATATGACAATATTCCTCCCACAAAATAAATTCTGAGAAAATTAAGTCCAGATTTTTGGACATCATTTTCAACAAACGCTACTCTAGACACCAGAAATAAGTCCTGATGAAGATTGCCGATACACAAAAATGAGTATAGAGTGAAAGAAATAGCTTTCCCTTTGATACCACTGCAGTTTGCTGGTAAATAGATTCTCGGTTTCTGGAAATCAGTAGCTAATTATCCTGAAAAATCATGATTCTTTAAGAGTATAAATATCTTTAAACAGCAATTAAAAAATAATTAGAACTCAAAAGCAGTCAACAGATTTGAGAAAGAGAGTCTTATCCTAGCTGGTAGAATACACGCTGCAAATTGAGGAAAAATTTGTGTTTCAGATTTTGTGACAGTTTTTTTAGTACCAATTTTATCTGCTGCTACGGATTGCCTCTTCAATGCCTGTCTCTTGACTGTGATTGTGACCCACACCAGCCGAAAGGCTCTTGGTGTACACCTGACCTTTGTAGCATAGTAGGGCACACAGCCTATTTTCTGGGATTCACACTTATATTTTGGGTTGCAGCCATTCCAGTGGGTTTTATCTACGTCAGTGCTTTTGAGGAAAGTTGTTTTTTGAAAAAGGATGTTTTTTCTGCCTGTCAGATTTACTGAATTATTTTTTAAGAGCTAGACAGGCTTGAAATTAAAGCAACAAGCCATATGTTGGCAGGATTAACTGCTTAATTATGAAATTGGTAGCAAGAAGAAGAAACCCATGGAAGGCAGCCCTTGATTATACTTAAACTCATGCTCCTCCTCAACTGTTTTACTGTCTCAGCTAGGCACTAACCTAGGAAGCTGCAACAGCATCATTGATTGTGCTTACCACTGGTCTGGCTTGGTTTAGGAGACCTGAAGCTCAATTTTCCTGTTTCCTTTATTAAAGATAGATTCTTCTGGCTTTTGCTACCTGTCTTCTAGCTTCTCCTTGTTGTTTTAAATAGGAATACAATATTAAAATTTATACTAAATACAATTGAGATGACTCACAATTTTCTCCCAGGTTTCTAGGACTGTGTTTCCCTGCTGTGTACTATTGTCTTGTAGTTGAAATAGAAAATACAGATATAGCAAGACGGACCTCCTCTTTGCTCTCAAGGTGTTTCTCCAAATTTACTTCTCGGTTATATTGCACAATTGCCTGAATTTTTGCTGTACGTTGTAACCCCCACTAGAGTTTCACATTACAAAGAATTTGGCCTCAAATATTCCTTCCCCCCTTACATAGGGTATGTTTTTGCATCCCCAGGCTGTGGTGTGCTGTCTCTCCTCCAGCTGACAGAGCTGCTGTGGGATCACCCTGTCAACTGCTTCAGGAAACTAGGTTTCTTTGCCTGTGCAATACCTTGCATTGTGAAACCACATCCTTAACTGTGATAAAAGGTGACTTTTTTCCAGCCTTTTATAGTTGCTCTTTCCATTCCTGTGATATTCTGAGAATCAAGCAAGGAAAGGGTGGAATATGTTAAACAACTTGTATGTAGATACTGAGCTCCTTTGAAGTGCATGTACATACATAAAATCAAAGACCAAAATTGTCACATGTTCTCCCCAAAACTTGCATGCAATACTTGATTTATTTTTTTGGAGTCAGGTGATCAATACTCAAGACCACTCTGACATGCGTCCTAGAGCCACATACATAAAAGATAGGGAGGATTCAGGTCATAGAATCATAGAATGGTTTGAGTTGGAAGGGACCTCAAAGACCATGCAGTCCCAACCCCCCTGCCATGGGCAGGGACACCCTCCACTAGACCAGGTTGCCCAAAGCCTCATCCGACCTGGCCCTGAACACTTCCAGGGATGAGGCATCCAGAGCTCCTCTGAGCAACCTGTTCCAGTGCCTCACCACCCTCACAGGGAAGTTCTTCTGCAGAGAACTATGGTGAATTATGTCTTATTCTTGAGAAAAGTCTTGAAAATGGCCACTGACCTCCTGTTTCTCACAAGCAGTGGGTAAAAGGGTTTGCAAATGGCACTTGAGATCCTTTCCAGCCATATTTCCTACAATTTCTATTATCTCATTAAAGTAATTTCCCAATTTAACCTAGGTTTTCCTTTGAAAAGGCATATACTGTATTAATAATATAGATGGCAAGCATTTTCAGTATTTTTCCTAAGTTACCTTCCCTCTCTGACAAGCACATCACAGTAGTATCCTTCAAATAAGACAAAAAGAATTGGCTGCAGCTTTAACTATAGATGCCCTAAAAATATCTCTGAAGTCCAGGCTGCAGATATATGATGCCAGATTTGCTTTTGTGCCTGCTTCACTTTAGGTTGTGAAGCTCATCACTATGGACCAAATTTGGCCCTAACTTGTCCGTCTGTCTGGAAGAGCCACTGGGCAGTTTGGTCAGGCTTTTTGGATACCGAGCAGGTGAAAGGTAAATTGATTCAGCAATGTCCGATGAAAATGTCCATTGTTAGGTAGCCTGGATCAAGGGAGTTGTGACATCAGGCATAGAAAGACCAAGTTTTTCCAAATAATTGGGAAAAGACATGAACTTAAACGTGGCTGTGAAAATAATGACATCTGGGTAGCAGGGCCAGAAAGCAGCAAGAAGACCTGAGAAGAATAAGGCAGTGGGTCAGAACACACTGAGAAAGACTGGAGGCAGCAGAAAAAGGTCCAATGATAGAGCTGTGTGGATGACAGATAACCTACATTGACATGAAGCCCAACTGGCTGATTTTATTATTTCAGCTTTCTGAGAAAAGATTTGACCAGGGGGACTGTCTTTGTGTTGGCCATGTGGCTGCAACTGTGCTGACCCTACAGGACATGCCCTAAAGCCAAACTTGCCATCTAGAGCCGTGTCATTCCTTGCATTGAAGAAACTTCACTGAGGTGTAACATCAGTGTCTAAAGTCAGGGAAGCTCCCCAAACTCATCCCTTGGCTTTGGGCTTATGGCAGTGGAGAGTCTTAAATATTAGAGCATCTGATGCATGGAGGACTCCCTATAGTAAGGAAACCTTGTGCTTCAGCAGCAGATTTGGTGTCTCAGTTAACGTTGTTCCTGCTGAATTTGTGCTCCAGGATGGTCCCGGAGTCTGTGGAACTGGCAAAAAATATTTCATTTTGTGCTGCTCTATTTTACATTGAAAAGGCTGCATGACTTGCATGACACAATACAACATGGAAGATGAATTCCTATAGACTGTATACCCACATGCATGTACACTAAGGTAAAAAAAGAACAGGACGCATTTCAACATGATGTTGGCCCTTAGTAAGGCCATACTTAAGAGCAGCTGAATGCAGAAAGCTGAAGGCAAAGTGTGACTGTTAAATCACTGAACTTCCTGCACATAGGAGGGTATTGCATTTCATTCAGTGACCCGGCATGGAGCCCAAAACTTGTGTTTGACTGAGGCACAGCATCCAGAAGGCATAGAATCCAGCTCTGAAGACATCGAATGAAGAGGAGTTCACCACTTCCTTTGCTGGTTTGTTCAGGAGGTTAAGCATTCCCAGAGCATTGAAAATGTGTGCCTTGCAGTATTTTTGTGTTTTTATTCTTTACCTTCCACGGGCTCATATTTTGCCTATGTCTGCTGGGATTAAGAGTTTTTTATAGCTCATGTTGGATACTCTTGTGGAGCAGTAATGCTTTTAAGTAATTTCTTAATTATTCTTTTTGATTACTGGATTGAGCTCTGACATTCTTTTACCACTAGACATTTACTGTGGCCCTCAGATAATTTTGTGTGGCCCTTTCTAATTTGCAGCATAATTTTTATATCTGACCACCAGACCAGAATCCAGGACGGTAGCTGCTACCTTGCTAATGCAATGCATAGAAAGAAAAAAGAAAAAAACCACCTCCTTACTTCTCCTGTGCTTACAAAGACTGTTAGATTTTTTTATCAAGCATTTCTCCAGAGAACAAACCATGGCCTACAGCACAGGGAACAGAGTAGCTTATGTATACACAGCTCAGGGCAATGACCTAGAGCCTCTAAAGAGAGGCCACATCTCCTCTGCATAGTGGGTCTGGGTCTCCTCTAGATCACATGCATCTTTTTTCCTATGCTTCTAACTCCGTTGCAGACAAAATGGAATTAAAAAAAAACAAAACAAAACACAAAAAAACAACAAACCCAAAAACCCATAATGCCTTCATTTTAAAGTGGAAGGAAATATTTAAAAAAACTATGGGGCAAGCAAACTTGATTTAAAGCCAGAGTAGATCATCTGTAGCTGATCATGAGTAACTTTAAAGATCAGATTTACAGAGTACCAAACTGAGCTGCAAGAAGAGTCAGAGTGATAAAAAAAATGTATTTCCCTTCAAGTTTTATTTTTTAAATTAAAAGCATAGTATCCCAGCAGTCTTTATATAGATTTTAGTCCCAACAGTTTAGCTTCATCCCACCTCTAGGCAACCCATCACAATCTTTTCAGCTACTGCTTTCTCTGAGCATTATAAGTTAATTTTCTCTAAGCTTCTTCTAGTGTAATATCACACCATAATAGCTGGTAATTCAAAGGAGCAGGATGCCATTCCTATTGCTACTTTCTGGGAAGAGATGCAGTCCCATTTACCCATTCTTTTTCTGTATTAGGAAGGCCTATACCCCTGACAGTGGTAGGGGCTGGGGATATTTAACGGAGAGCCTCACAAGTAAGGGAATAAATAAATGTATCTTAAGAAAAAGTAAAGAATGTAATGGGTGGAGAGCACTTGCTCTTTGTCTAACCTGTTGAAGTTACTACATCTTTGTGCCATCTGGTGGACCCTGTCCCAATGTAGCAGGAAGGAGATTAGCCTCATCAAGACCCAGAAGGTAGACCAGGGCCACCTACCAGGGGCCTTGTGGAGATCACCGAACTGCGCAACAAGCTGGCCCTGTCCATACTTTGGATGCTGGAAGCAGTACAGCCACTGACAGGCAACTTTGGACCCAAGTGCCTAGTGCTGCTTAGCTGTGGACCAGCTCTTCTGGATGAATTCCTGTGCTGATGTATCATAGAATCATAGAATGGTTTGGGTTGGAAAGGACCTTAAAGATCATCTAAAGAACACCCCTGCCATGGTGAAGGGACAC
>VXBL01000732.1:837141-871694 GCA_013400195.1 Aramus guarauna | reverse complement strand
CTGTGGAGTTTCTTACATCTTCTCACTCCTCTCTCCAGCTGCAAAAGCGCTCTCTAACTGAGGCACTGATTGGCTTGGCCTTGGCCAGCAGTGGGTCTGCCTTGGAGCCGGCTGGCATTGGCTCTATCAGACACCATGGAAGCTTCTAGCAGCTTCTCACTGAAGCCACCCATGTAGCTCCCCCTGCTACCAAAACCTTGCCATGCAAATCCAATCTGAGTAATCTGGGGGCTGCACCAGGGCTGACATCAAACTCGGGGGCACTCTACAGGGAGCAGCTCTGGGGATTTGTCCCGTCTTCTAATGCTGCCTCAGAAGCATCAATGTCCCTGGTGTGGATACAGTAGTAAGTAAATAGCCATAAGGGTGTCCTAGGCTCCTACAGCTTCGCCTTTTGCCCTGTACAAAGAAATTGATCATTCCCTGGTTGAACATCAAATAGATTATCTTCATCTACAGCAGAGGATTTCTATCCCTATAAGTACCGAGCCACACCAGAGTAACACAACAGGGGCCGCTGCATCAGAGCAGCCAGCGCTGAGCACTGCTGTCCCGGGGCAGGGGCTGAGCTGCGCCGCGAGCAGCGGGGAAGGAGGAGAGGGGTCCTGTGGGGTGCCAGGCGGCAGCCCCGCTGCCGACTCAGACCTGCTCTTCTGCATCACCCGTGCCACACAGCAGACGCTGCTACCTGTGCCCAAGCCTCAGGCAATTGCCCCAACAGGTCTTGGCCCCTCTCGGTGGCACCAGCCGGACGCTGAGCTGCAGCACCGCGAGGCTCGTGGCAGTTTCACAGTCGCCTGCTCCAGGCACTTGCCGTGTATTGTTTTAGCCCTCTTGTGCAGAAACCCAGAAGAATGAGGAGACACTGTGACACACTGTTTTTCATCTGTCTGGGCAAAATTTTATTTCTATGAAGTAATTTGTGGATGGGAACTGAGGAGAGAAGGGGTAGATTTCTAAATCCTCTTCAACCAGTTTAAGAATTTGCAATAGAGTAATGATTGCAGGGTTGCAACATCCTTTGTGCAACCTGCTAGGGTTAGTGGATCTACCCAGCTGGGAAAACCTGGTGTCATTTAAGAAGAGGGCAATGCAAGACTGTACTGTAGGAGTTAGCCAGAGAGATTTTGATAGGGAATGCTATAATTCCTGAAAAACATAGATTTAGATTAGATATAAGGAAGAAATTTTTCACAAGGTTGATGAGGCACTGGAACAGGTTGCCCAGAGAGGTTGTGGATGCCCCATCCCTGGAAATGTTCAAACTCAGGTTGGATGGGGCTTTGGGCAACCTGTTCTAGTGGAGGGTGTCCCTGCCCATGGCAGGGGGGTTGGAATTAGATGGTCTTTGATGTCCCTTCCAGCCCAAACCACTCTATGATTCTATGATCTTCTGGCCATCCCATAGAAATAATAGAGAAAAGTGGAACCCATATCAGGTTCTCTGTAGGATTTAATAGAAAGCAGCGGTTTTCATAACAGCTGACATGCAGCCTGACAGTCTTCAGTCACAAAAAGTCTACTCATGCCACTGTGCTGGAGGCAATTTATCAGAAGACACAATGGCAGAGACAGACAGGAGGAACCAGGTCCCTCTTCCCACCTGCTGCTGGAGGAATGGCCCCAAATAAATGTAACTGAAAAGCACAAGGGATCACAGCTCATGCCTCCACCATTGAGTCCCATCCACCTTACCTTAAAGCCAATTAGCCTTTGTCTTCAAGAGTTTCAGCTCATTTTGCACATTGCCATGTCAACATTTAACTATGAATGATAGTAGCAGTAACACACCTGTAAGAACTCATCTTGGACTCAAGAGTTCTCAATAGCCACTAAGTCCCGCACTAAAATCCCTGGTAGAAGAATACGGAGTTAAAAGGCTGCCCTAAAGCAGGTGATCTGGATGGTGTGCTTCCTTAGGTGAGATCCTGACAGTGTTCTTACCATGAACAGCACCTTCCCAAGCTAGCTGTGCTTGGCCGTGCAGCTCTCCCAGAGCAGCCACTTCTGAAAGACATGAACTCCGTGCACTGAATAGCACAGTTGTACTAACAATCTTAGATTGCAGCATCAAATAGAAAAGCACCCGGCAAAAATAGAGTAATGGTTACAAAACAGGCACACTTAATTGAAATATTGTTATTGGAGAGATTTCTGGAAATGGGAGCTGTGCTTGGCAGGGACAGTCCCACGTTTCAGCCGAAGGAGCACCGGCAGCAATGCACCCCACAGTGATGCATGGCAGTGTTTGTGGAAATAAGGGTACAGGGTGGATCAAGAGTGCACGCAGATTGCAGCAGCCTCCGCCCATGTATACATCCCTGGCCCCGGCCCAGGCTGCCACGTAACCCTGAGCTGGACAGTGATCAAAGGGTTCAGCATGAGCCAAGAAAGTCACACAGGGAAGAGGGGGAGCCGTGATCTCCAGCCTCCAGCCCACTCTTTGTTTGGATCGCTCACGAGTTTCCCAGTTGTGTTTGAGCTCCCGTCTCACACTCAGCAGCGCTCAGTCACTGCCGGTGGTTTCAGGGAGATGAGCAAACAACCTTGACTTCACATTAACTTCATCTGAATTACATTCAAGTCCTTTCCAGAAGAGCATTTTAAAGCTTTTTGTTCCAGGGGGGGAGGGGGGGCAGGGCGGAAGGGAGGGGGAAGAAGAGTCTGCAAACATGGGGGCGGGAAAGAGATTTAAAAGAGCCCTTTGGAGTTATTTCAATTAATCTGGGTACCGGAGACCTCTGGAGAAAGGCTCCTCTTAGAGCTACTGAAGTAGAACAGAGCATTTCAGGGTCTCACTTTCACATTAAAATAGCAGCAGCACAGCAAAAGTGCTTTTCCTCCCGATTCATTTATCTTCACGAATGCATAGGGCTGCACTCGATGCTGCGTAGCTCTCACCAGCCCAAAACCTCTGACGTGTTTTACAGAAGTGTGTGCCATACCCTGGCAGAGGGGACACATGCAGGCACAGCACAGTCTTGAACCCTCAGACATGATGGTTTGAGAAGCTGAAACAAAAATTTAATCCCGGCACCAGTGAAAAGCGGGGGCCTGCTGGTCATTCCTCCCTTTGCTGGTTATTGATGCTAGCTGGGTGGTCAACACTTTGGAGCATGGAGTATGAAACAGCACTTGAGTTAGAAGATCCATTCGTAGTAGGCAGAACTTTTGTGAGGTGCTGCAAAAGCAATGTGTTTGCTTTCAATATTTCCAAATGTTAAGAAAAAACCCAAAACCAACCAAACAAAAACAAAACAAAAAAACCCTGAAAGGCTACGGTAGTGTTGCCTAACAGCCTCACACTGCTTCAGTGGCAGGACTAAGAGAATCCGACAGAGGCTGCCTCTCAACTATAAATTTCCAGGCTTTCATCAATCTTTATAATTCCAAGAAGATCCCTCAAAACCATCAGACCAAGACCCAGAGAAACTCACCGACTGGTTTGCTCGAGAAAACTCTTGCCATTTGTGTCTCAGGTAGTTCAGCCATTTTAGCAGGAGAAGCTGAGTGACTGTGTACATTGGCCTAAGTACGTGCAGCAATATTTATTCACAAGAGCAACACGAAGCAAAGCAGTAAGAAGAGCAAGACTGGCTGGGCTGTACAACGTGTCGCAGGGGAGGTTGTAAAGGTAATGTGCCTAGGCCTATCTATTTTTGTTGCAAGCTAACAGGCCAGGTTTCTCAAGCAGAAGCCCCTAATTGACAAGAGTATGTCCTGAAGGTTGGGAACAGATTGATAGCTGACACTGAATAAAAGCCTATTTCCTTTTGGCTCATGGGGGTTTTGGCACTGTTGCTGATACCGCAAATGTCTGAGCCCAGTATCAGTGCGTATGTAGCAGAGCGAATATTTGTTGGAAGCAGAGCCTAAATTATTCATGAAGGCTTTACAATCTTGAATCCTTTAATTCCTTCATGTCTCCAGTACAAAAGAAAACACCAGTGGTCCCTACTTACAGATTTTGTAAAGCAAAATTGGCCAGCAAAGCTTGACAGGTGAAACAAAAAAAATGGATAAGCATCAGATACTGTACCTCCCCTGCTGAAATTAATAGAGCTGCCGCTTGAAACAAAAGCTGAGACAGAGCTCTCAAGGAAGCAGTGGACAAGTTTGTTTGCAGGTTGTTTGTAATCATCCATTCCAGCAATATTTGCATCTTGCTCCAAATACTCAGCGCTACTACAGACAGGATTCAAGGCCAGATGGGCTACAGGTCGGGTCCAGTTACTTGGCAATTCCTGTCAATGCGCATTTGTTTTCCAGCTATTCCTTCCAGAAGGGGTAATCTGAGATAAATGTTTGCTGCCACTACAAGAAGAAAAGACCTGAGTTCTGTAAACTGCTGCTTGGACTCCAAGTTCAATATCAAAGTACTTTGTAATTACTAGTCAAGTGCAGGTTTTGCAGCCCATAACTTTTCAGCAGGAGCTCACAGATACCATTAAACGTTAGAATGAGCTTTCTCATAGGCAGGAAAATTCACCGATGGGCTGTGGAGCCATCCTTCATCTTCTCAAAGGGTGCTGTGGGAGCCTTCAGCTGGACAATATCTCTTTACACAGAGCAGAGAAATCTTAGTTTGGACAGAAATGCCTTCCACCTAAAAACCTCTGTCTCGTCTTTCCTCAGAAGGCAATGGGCTGCAGGAGGAAAATAAGTCCTTTGTCAAGAGCAATGTCCAGGTCTTTCAACCAGGACTGCATCTTCCCACTGGTTTTCAAAGGTTACTTTTCATTATTCTATATGGAAGATCCTCCCCCTGTTCTCAGAGGGGAATTGGCTGCAAGTTACAGGATGGCCACCAAAATGCACTATATGTAAAGGTGCCCACTACACAGAGCAAACAAAGGGAAGATGCAAGAATTTCTTCACTGAGAAGTAACCTTACATGTTACTTGTAACAGTGGGGAGTAAACAACATTCAGGCAGAAAGACGATTTTTCAAGCTGACAGAACTGCTTCCAAGCGTAGTGCCTAGCAGAGCCCTGTTCCAAGCGCGCAGCAAGCACTTGCGAGGCCCTTTTCACTTAGAGTAGAATAGATGGGGCCAGACAGTCTGGCAGCCTCACAAAGGCACAATGAGCAGGAGCCCTCTCTCCCCATACACGTATAAACACACACACTCTACAATCTTTCACAGCAACACGCCAAAGCAAACACCAAATCGACTGTAGTATTTCAGAGAGATGGCCAAAGCTCACAGATATTTTCCATGCGATCCCCTGGAACAATCCAGTGCTTTCATTAGCACAAAGGTGGAAATATGCGTAGTGGAGAAAAGAGAGATTAGTTTTAGAAAGGAACATAAACAGAAGTGGGTCTCAGCTTGGCCAGGATTCACTCTGATCCCAGCAGAAGCAATGCCAAGGTTGAGCACTAGAGTGCAGGATCATGCCCACCTCACGCGAGCCATCACGCTTTCTTGCCAGGAGAGGTTAGCTGGCAGTCGCAACTCCTCAAAACCCTGTCCTCCTTGGCGCAGATTTTCTTGAAAGTAGCTGACACATTCCCATTGTGCTCAGACACAATCTCTGGTTATAAAATAGCAAAGAGGTTGAGGCAATCAGATAGAGAACAGCCACCGGGCTAGCGAGTCTTAGTGCAGTCAGTGTAAAAGACCAGCAGGACCTGAAAAGTTGCAGGGTCCCATTCTGAATGGCTCAGGAGACACTGATCACCTCGTCGACTGACAATGAATCTCAGCGTCCAGTAGCAATGTGTGATGGGGCCAATCAACAAATGGTTAGATCACAACCCAAAAATTGGCAAAACAGCATAAGTTAAATATTGTGCACCAGTGTTTAGTTGAGTTTCATCATTCTTTGCAGTCTGTTTTTGCCACAAACTTGGCTTGAAATCTGGCTTCACAAATGGTCACCTTCAACAGTGATCTGTGGAGCCATAGAGTTGGAAGCTCTTTCCAGGGGGCTCTCAAAAACTGACTGTAAAGCCACAGTCTGAAAAGTGCCTCTTTGAAGCAGCAGCTGAAGCACTCCCCGCTGTTTGTTCCTACTATGCCTCACTTGCACCAAGACGAATTTTCATGGAACCATGGGAGGAATCAACTTAAAAACGGGTAAAAGCAAACAAACAAACAAACAGAAAAGGATTACTTTTAACCAGAACTGGTTCCCCTAATGTTCTGCCATGTAGCTTTACCAGACCTTTACTGGCACCACTGAGTTAACAACACAGGAATGCAAAGCTATCTTGGCTGCAGGGGAAATGCTCCTCAAATTCCATCCAAAGGAAAGCAAAGCTCATTAGTAGACTGCTATGGTCCACTTTCCAATGGGAAACATCTGTCAGCTAGGTCTGTAGTTTTGTCTTCCCTCACAGAGCAAGTGCTCCAGCTCCGGCCATCTGCAGAGAACCTCAAGATTTCCCAATTGAAACTTTACTTACTGGTCTAAACTCTCACTTAAAAACTTGCATTGACAAGATTCACAAGACTCCCATACCATTATAAAGTGAAACTCAGAATAAGTTTCCCAGAAGACTTGTGACTCTCATGTGAAACCACTCTAAAGAAGATTTAATGGTTGTTGAATCTTACGCAACAAAGATAACTGCACTAGGCTCAGCCTCCAGCACACTAGGGCCATGCTTAGGGTTTCACATGAAGGTCATGAGAAGCTTCAAATGTTTTAAAATTTCAAAAAAGATGTCATAATAGAGAAACAAAGGCAGAGGCATCTTGCATTTGCCTGCTAACCCAAAGGGATCTGACTTGCATGTATGGGATTCATTCAGAAAAAGCAAAGCTTGGAACAGCATATCGTTGGAGGTCCCTCCACACAGCACGGACCACGCTGAAGGCAGGGGTGAAAGCAAGACAGACTGAGAAACAGAAGATGGCAGGAGGCCTGCCCTTCCACCCTTTCTTTTCCAAAGCTATTTCAAAGAGTTAACTCAAAGGAGTTCATCTCCACCAACAGCTCGCAGTTTGGGCTGACTGGCAAACCACTGTTGACCAGACGGATTCAGTGAAGTCTCCTTCTCCCAAAAGGAAATAAAATACAGAAAAGCAATGTCAATTTTGAATTAATATAGGTAGAAAAGTATGCATTTGTCACTATGTAAGCTCCATTTACTGTTGGTGTTTCTCCCCAGGTGAATAAGAAAGATCAGAGTAATTTAAGTTTTATTTTTACTTTCTGACTTTGAGAGACAATTCAACTATGGCCCACAGAAGTTTGTATTTCTCTATATTCAGTGGAGAAAGACTGTAGAAATCACTGAGAGGACTGACACAAGATACCCATGGCAAAGTTAGCATTTGCAAATGCTATCCTCTCCAGGCTTAAGTGCTGTAACTTCTTTGTTGCAAATACAGCAAGGGCAATTTTTAATAAAGTTATCTATCAGTTTATTAATTTATTAATATTTGCTTAATAAACTTATCTATTAATTTATTTTCATATTACATTTTCTAGGGGGAAAAGTCCTACTCTGCTCATAGACTTTCCATTTTTATATTTTAAGTGCAATGTAAGATAAAGTTTAAACCTAACATTTCATGCAGGTCCTTAGTTTTCAGAGATCCTTTTCATATCTATGTCTTCAGAATTAAACAACACACGTTACTTATAAGCTATGTAATAAGTACAGATCAGTGAATACCTGAAAAAGGAAGAAATAATACTCAGAAAAGCCCACATCTTAAAGCACTGTACGAAATTCTGGTTACATCCTCTCAAAAAGCCCGCAGCAAAATGAGGAAGGGGACAGATACAGAGATGACAAGGATGCTCAGAGGAATGGGTCAGCTTCAGAAAAGGAAAGACTAAATAAGCCTTGGAAAAGAAGGAGACAACAGAGCAGGATGAGGCAGCCATCTCTCTGTTTATGAAATAGAAAAGGTGAACAGCTAGCAATTATCCATTGCTTTTCTTAACGCAAGAGTAAGAAGTACTGAAAGAAATCACCAGGCAGAAAGTTGAAAAACAAGAACAAAAAAGTACTATTTTACCGAGCGACATGACAGCACTGTGCGACGCACCACCACAGGACGTTGTGAAGCCCAAGACTGTCCAAAGGTTAAGAAGTGATTAAACAAAGCAATGGAAGAAAGGTCCCTTCAGGGATGTTAGACAGGCACAAACATATCCCACAGCTCAGAACATCCCGAGCCGTGCAGGATGCAAGGATCAGAGAGGGTTATGATGTGGCCAGCATTCTTGTACACTTGCCCCGTTTCTCCTGCTCCTTCCCGAAGCGCTCGCTGTCGGCCACAGTTAGGCGCGGGGCAGGGAAGACTCTGGGGAGCTGAAAGGCCCTGCTCTTGCCTTTTCCCTTCAGGATTAGTCTGCTTGAGCTGGCACGCTCTGTCACTTAGCCGAGCTTCAGAAGTGACAGCATCAGGCAGGCTGAGAAGAAGCACCACAGCACTTCTAAATGCTTCCAAGAAAAACGATCCTTCTTTCTTTATTATGCTATAGCTTGTCATATAATAGCAATAATCACAATTGCTTTGTAATATACTTGGAGCAGCTTTGGAGATTGATTAAATGCTTCAGCTTCCCTTCAGCTTTAATCAAACCCAGCAGCTGTTTATCGCTCAGAATACTTTAGATCAATAGAGCTTATGCCTTACTTATACCTTTAAAATAGTATGTTCTATACCAGCTCCCTTGAAGCTGCAAGCAGTAATTACAATAAGTGATCATACACTGTAGAGGTAAAAGTAAGTAGCTGTTATAAGATTGATAAAATCATTGCAGCCAGTAGCATAAGACACTTCTGAAAGGCGGCCTTTCCTAGTTGCAGATTTGTCCCAAGTTCTTTGACAAAGGAAGGACTGGAAAGGCCGTGAGCAAAATTCTGCTCAGACCCTGCCATCAGCTTGACCGTAAGGACCACGAGACAGAGCAGGACACCTGCTCCATCAGCTGCAGACCTGTCCTCCCAGAGCCCAGCAGCAGAGGAAAAGCCAAGGGTAAGGCTGCCAGGAAATCCTAAGCACAAATGAGAATACCTCAATTCAGATGGTAGTGCAACAACTAAACCCATCAGTTTTAGTGACTCTATGAGATACACTTATGTCTTGTGACTACACTCAGCTAGCGGTTTCAGAGGCATTACATCAATAAAGCTTTAAGAATATTTTGATTACATAAAAATAAGCAAAATCCTACCGAAGGTAGTGTAGAAAACTTCTGCTGACTTCCATGGGTCCGGGACTTCATTCTCCGTGTTAATCATGGCAAGTTAAGTGAATGGAAGTTGAACTCCAGGCATAAAATCATCAAATCCAGATGAAAGATACTGGAAAAGCCCATTTCATCACGTTGCCAGACAAGACAAGACAAACTCTTGGCTGGTGCCTTGAAAAGACAAATATTTGGATAGGAAAAGAAAGAGCAGTAAAGTCATTGCTTCTAAAATGATATGTTATGGAAAATCATTGCATCACTTTTACTAGCAGTTCACAGCTACTCATTAATTTTGCAAAATTACAGCAGCTGCTGCTCTAAGGTCTTCTGGAGCAGCAGAGTGTCTTGCCTGCTTATAAGGGGACAAAAAGCAATGCCCAAGAGTACAGCCACATGAAAAATAGTGTTTATGCAGAAGGTAACAATATTTGGTTCATTCTATACACAGCCAGGACCTGTGTTTGAAAGAGACAACATTAGAACTGTTTTTTCTACCCACATATCCACAGCAATAGAGGTTGTTTTCAGCAACAGGAAAGACACTGCAAAGTGGTATTAATGTCATGATCTGTCAACAGACAGACAGCACACCAGGATTTAGGTGGGCTAGCCCTCCAAACCTCACCTGGTGCCAGTGCAGAAAAGGGAGAGGAGTGAGAAAATTGTCAGATCACTTTTAGAAGCACTGCAAAATATACCATATACTACATTTGCTTTGTTAGAGATTGAGGCATATGAAGTTGGCGATCATTAAAATCCAATTAAGAACGGGGAGGGGGGGAACACTCTGGGTGCTTAGAAGGCCCCAGTTTTCCAGTTGATCAGGCAAGGGAAGGAGAAAGTAGATAAAACAAGATAAAGGCAGCCTGCTACTATTGTTGCCATTCAGAACAGGAGGAATGCTGTGTAATCTAGGGCTTTTCCATTTTATTTTGTTTTGCTGTTTTTCTCAGACATGTCTGGGACTTCAGCTGTTTAAAAAAAAAAGGAGGGAGATGGGGAAAGACAGGCTCTTCAAGTTATTTTATGAACCCAGCAAACGCTTCACACGTTTCAATTTCTGCCACTCTGTGTTCCTTTTCACACTGCTAACCACTTGAAAGCATCTTGCAAGAGAGAAGCTACCAGAGAAAATAGTTTTGGATTCTCCTTGTTTATTATATGCAGATCAAGCAGTTCTTATTAACTCAGTTTCCATTCTTCCTTCATAGGTAGCAGTGCTGTGATATTATTTGCAAGCAGCCAAGGTAATTACCATCCAGCAGGGTCCAATTGTTTTCAATTAAAAGCTTGACTGAAGTCTTTAGTTTTTAATACCATTGTGACCATCTGCTTTCACTGAAGTTCATCAGCAAAGGCACAGGCCTCATTCTAATGCGGCTTAATTATATGGAGGTACTTTTTTTTTTTTTTTCCCCCTTTTTTTTGGTCAGAGATTCATTTTTCCCTGCTAAAGAAATGGGCAGCAAAGGGGCTGCCTGGCTTTGCTAATAGCCTGCAGCAAGGTGGAGTATCCAGGAAGATTATTATCTTCCTGGGAGATCCAGCTGTTATCGCACTGACAAGAAGATCCAGGGGACCAACAGGAGAAAGCAGTTAACCTCAGCCGCCCTCCTCTCCATTCAGTCGCTTGCTTCCTTTTTCTTCCAGCAAATCTGAAAAGGCCACAAGGAAGAGGAGTTCATCTGAAAACAGGCAGTATGATCCTCCCCTGCCGATTACACTTTCAGAGTCTGTTCCAGGCCAGGAACACAGGCAGGCTCTCCCGCCTGGGTACCCGCTCCCTCCTCTTTGCACGTGCCGTGAATCTTTTGCAGTCCCGTATCATCTCAGATCTGAGGATCTCCAAATCCCTTACAGGCATTCATTAAGCCCCGTGCAATCCTCAGGAGAAGTAAGTAAATATAATTTTCCAGATGGGGAAATTAGGGCAGCAAGAGGTTAAGTGACTAGCTTGAGGCCAAACAATAAATAAGTGGCAGAATCAGCATGAGGATCTGCGAAGTCCCAGGTTTAACACAAGTCTCTTGAGTGCTCAGCTCCAGAAAAGGAAAAACAACACCCCAGCCCTCAAATCCTCAGGACACTTAACTCATTTACTGCAGCTCTGCTTTATACGTGCCAGTGCTAATCAGCGTGACTCTTAATGTTTCCAACTGTACTGTGCAGAGAAAGGCATTTTGTAGATTTAATGTGGGAACCGCTGTCTCAAGGCAGGGAAGCATGCTTGATATTGCTCCGTACCATCGACCCAGGCAGGCACGCAGCTTCCTTATGGGTGCCTGCTGCCATTTCTGTTACACATGGCTATTTCCAAGGATTGCCCCCCGAGAGGCAGGTACTTTGCCAAGTACCAGTTAAAAAGGAAGAATATGTGGTATGACACTGTCAAAGCTGGGGCGATGCACTGCTCTGGTGGCAGTTTGAATCCCTGAATCAAGAAGCCAGAGACCTTTCTGTCATCTTGGCCAGCCATATAGGTGCACCCCTCTCAGGCAAATACCACGACAGTTCATCCCGCGATTAAATCCCTGCCTCCCACTAATCTTTGGAGAGACAGAAAGCTGGGTTTCACGCTTGCACCTGGGGGTGCCTCTCTGCTTGGCACATGTCTTCACTCTCAATGCAGTGTGTGTTAGATCCCCCTTAACGCTCCCTCCCAAAGGCCAGCAATCCTGCTCTGAGTTGGTGCATCACGCAGGAGCACGAACTCTACTTCAAGGCTGCGATACGGCTGAGCCCGGGTCCTTTATGCTATATTGAGACCTCTACAGCTCCTATGCAGTAAACTGGAATCTGAGGGCTGGGAGATAATTACTTCACGAAATGGTGTAAATGACTTCAGTATTTTGAAAGACTTGAGGTGTTGCTGTTCAACTACCTTCAGCTACTGCAAATGCAATGCAATTTGTTTCCATACAGATTTCTTTTAAAGCTGTGTGTAGTATGTGTCCTAAATACATAATTACACATCAGAGTATAATGGCTCATTCGGGTTTATTTTGTAACCAATATGCATTTTAAAAGCAAATTCTGAAGGAATATGCGGCAACAAACATGCAGCACACATTCTGGAAGATGTTTTTCTTACACTTTCACTCCTAAGAAGCTCCCAATGGCCTATTCCTGCCAGAGAAACAGACAAGAAAAAGGGAGAAGAAATAAACTCTTTCTTTAAGAATTACCTTGAAGGAAACATAATGACCCTGTTAAGAAAATAGTCCAGTAAACACATTTTTGGCATGAGTGTCCTGTGAATTGGATGGCCTAGGAAATTGGTAATAAGATTTTGCATTTTTTTTTCCTGCACTTGAAACTAAGCTGTGCTCATAGCAAGTCAGCATAGCTATTCCAAAGAGTTAGTCAGTGACCTATGCAAAATCATTTGGCAGTGTCCATTTGGGCAGTTCTTAGAGAGCTCTGTGTGCACTGCAAGAACTATAGAAAAATTTCTATCCTTTTCCAAAGTACTCTCTATAATCCTCCAAAAAGCCGGTTTCCAATTAAAAGTCCTACAATGACAGGAGCAAAAATGCATCAATGCATGCAGGTGAAAGATTTGAACAGGCATCACCTGGGGTTGATCTCCAAGAGTATTTCAGACAACCACTCTCACTTAAGTTATTAGTAGTTCAATATGCTGCTTTATTCACTCATTCTAGCCAAAAATATTTGGACTCTTTTCCTTCTCTTGTAACTCCACAAGTTGCCTTAAGACAAGGAGCTGCCTTTTGACAGGACTGCATGACTGGCAGTGCCTTTACTTACATCTTCTCAGCAAGCTCCCAACACTGTGAAGAGCACTAGGTTCATCCTGTTTAATTGGAAGCATTTAAAATTGAGATGCTGAAATCAGGTACCATCTGCATCAGGAAACAGGCACTTCCAAAGGGCACCTAAGAGCTAAACCTCCCTTCAGAAGCACTTCTCTTTCTCCATCAACTACAGAGGCAATTTAGCACAAACAGGCTCCTAATTCTAGCACCTGAGTTAATTGCTTAAACAAAAATAAAAATGAATCAATTCTGCCTCTTTGAAACTACCTGTTAGCTATATTTAAGCATATGAGCTTACTGGATGTAAGAAGGTCCCTGTTTTAAAGATGAAAGGGAGAGAAATACTTTGCTTTCTACCTTATGGTCATTGTGTGTGTGAGTAGGTGAGGCAAAGCAAGACTTCAGATATCATGAGTCTGGACCCCGGTGGGCAAAGCCAGTGGTGTAGTCTGTGGGAATCCAGTTAGGCAAAGGGGCAGGGAGCTGTAGGTCAAGGCAAAGATCAGAGTCTTTGTGTGGATAACAAGGACTTGTTCTGCTTTGGTGTCTGCTAATGACTCTACAGCATTCTTCACAGCAATAGATAAATTAACTCACACTGTCATGCATGGAGATTTTGCCCATCTTTGTAGAGGGGACCAAATCAAGCACAGAAGGCAGCTCAGGTTTAGCAGAGGCAGAAGGAAGAGTCTGAACTGCATTCTGGCTAAATGTGAGGCTACGCTACCAAATTTTACGTGCAAAGTATACAGCTCATCTCTCTTACTCTCTCTTTAGGAGCCTGTAGGCTCTGCACCTGTACTGTACAGAAATGTGCTTTCCTGTCCACGTGGCAACCCTGTGCACCAGCTAGCAGACAAGGCCTGCACATAAACATCTGTGAAGTATAGCTATAGGTTTCTCAGTTTATTCCTGGAAGTGCAAATAAGTCTGAGGGAAGCTGACATGGAAAGAGACAACAGATGGAAAGTAATAATGTCTTCCTTATCAAGGGAGAGAATCCCATTTCCTCTACTATTTTCAGTCTAATATTACTAAAGTCAAAAATCTAAATGCCATTTTTCTTTCTCCTTGTTCTTTTGATTAGTTCAATAAAAATACTACAGAATTTTTAAGTGAAAGTATATGGAAAATTATTTGTGGCCCTGGGACTTGTCCAGAAGGTCTGCAGCACCTCCCTGCTGGAGCTCCAAAGCGAGAAAAGCTTCATTCATTTGCCTTATTTGCCTTCTTGTGAAAATTTCACATTCGTTGAATCCAGATGGGATCTGAATTTTCAGTATATGTATTTGAGGTCAAAGAGCTGCAATATTAGCATTCAGATTTTACCATACTTTTTCAGACCTGAGGAAAAGCGAGATTTCCAAGCGCATCTGCATCATAACAACTCTATTGTATCTCGTGGTCCTTTCTCTTTAGATTTAATAACGTTGCAGTTCAAGTCAGAGGCAGCTGAGCCTAATGAGATATATCAGTGGAAAAGGACCCTTCGGCCTCAAGACATGATAGGTGTGTCACACTAGTCAGTGCTAAGGGGAAAGCTGATTGCTATTTTAGGTCTTTCTGGATGATCTCTGTTTTGGTTTCCTGACTTCTTTCACCTTTTCTCCCTAAGTCAGCCCCACACATGTGTTTTTTTAGAAACATGTATGGCACAGCAGAATGCTTCAGACTCAGCTGGGGGGAAGAAAACTGGTATCTCACACTTTGTGCTTTTTCTTCCGTGTAAAAGGAAAAGCTCCCTCATTTTTCCACTGTCCTTGTCCCTTCTTAAAGCACCCAGACAGCTTAAAGACATAGGTGTAGAGTCTGAGTATCAAGAATCTATGTGAAAAACAATATTATCAGAGGATCACTCTGAAAACCTGTATTTCAGTGAGCTTTGTGCCATTTCCTGAATAACACTCTCAGATCTCATGTACTGTCTTATAATTATGAAAAATATAACTTGGTATAGCATGCACTATGTCAGCTTCGATTATGCCAGCAGAGAAAGACATGGGATACAGAGAAAGAATAAAGGAAGAATGATGGCTGTCTACTGGCTTATCAATTTACATCTCTCTACAGTAAATCTACGTCTTTTGTGCTGTCAGTCATGCACTCCTACGGCAGTGATTGCTGGCATATGAAAATCACGGCTTGGAGATCCATTTGTACATTCACATATTTGCACAGCCTTTCTGGGTTTATTGCTTCAGTGGCTGCAGCATCCCCCATCAGTGTGGGACCCATGACTTGAGGCTTGACGTTTCCCCCTACTATGCAGCTAATGTGCAACCGTTCATACCAACACTCTCTGAATCACCACCTCTCCAGTCCAAATTGCAAAAGAAAATGGAAAAAACCCTGAGGAAACTGTAAAGGTAACAAACGATCATGTGTTAGATGACAAATTTCAGGCCTATAAATCCCAATAATATGTTGTGATTGTGGCTAAAAATAACACACCCCCTCATCAAATATTTACTGTGACATAAATAGCCGCCTAGCCAACATCATGCTTTTGAACACATTAACAGGAACAGCATATTTTCAGCTGAAATGACACACTGGAAATTAATGAAGACAAGAAGACATGAACAAAAACCGTCTCACTGCTGCCATCACCACTGTAGCAACTGTCAGCAGCAAAGAGCAGCTTCCTGGAAATTTCAGAGGTGTGGTGTTCAGAAAACAAAAATTATACTTGTTACAGGCACAACACATGGTTATGCACACACACGCTATATTTCATATGAGCTGAGCAGTAATTTGGGGCCTCACAACCAAGGGTAAACACTTGACCATGTAAAATTTCCTGCAGGACCACAGGTAACTAGCAAAGAAGAAAAGAATCAAAAACTGTCCTCGCCCTAAGAACTGCACTCAGCTATTCCCCTAACATGGATTAACCATTAAAATCTGTAGCAGAGTACAACCCTCATCTAAATACTTGAATTTGCCTCTAATGGGTTAAGAATTGGGATGTAAGGAAAACAAAAGCCACTGGAAAATATGGCAGGATAATAAATTATTGCCGATTTCCTGAACTTACATAAGTTGATCAGAATCCTTTAGAAAACTCTCCAAGCAATGTTTCTGTCTTAAATTTCTCTGCATTGAAAAACAGAAAACTCATATTCATGCACTGGGCTTTTGAGCAGCATTCCGTAAGGCAAGTACAATTCTTCCAGATCAGCAAATCTGTACAATATGGCAGTGTTTGGTTCCCACACTGAATAAAACATGGTCTGTGCTATCTGATCCATTTATTAGACTTGGCATTATTTTCTCGCTATAAACATTCCTAATCGCTTTGGACCATTTTCGTCATGAAGTAACAAGAAGAGCACAAAATCACTACTGTCTTTAAAATAAACACATACATTATGTTTTGGGTTTTTTCCTTGTGTTGAGGCTGAAGTCTCCTAATGCTTGGCACACGATGGGGCTTCTACTGCAGTAGGTTATTTCCTCCTTGCCATCTTGTAAAATCACAGAATTCCTCTGTCTGGGAGGAAGGGTTATTGCAAGCAAGTAAATGAAAACAGAGAGAGCAGAAGGCCAGTGTTTTCCTAATTTACCCTCACTTTTAACTCAAAAAGATATTTGAGTCCTGGAGTTTGATTTGAACCAGTAAGGATCCTTATTTGTGGAACAGAAAGTTACCAGCAACAAACACCATTTTGCAGCATGTGTTATTGGTAATAAATAACCCAAAATAGTATTTGCTATTTTTGCAGCTCCTTAGACATCTGTGCTACTTCCACTTGAAGCCAGTTTCCCTTATGGCAAGACCATCACCTTCTGCACCATCAGGAGGAACAGCGCTGGGATTAACATAAAGTCCACTGAAGTCGGTAACCTGTTACTGACAGCGGTCAACTGAAGATATCCAGGAAGCACTAAAAGAGCAAAGAAAGCCCACAGTGAGCCACTGTTATGGCCTTGAGTTTCTCTTCCATGTACATGTGTCATTTGAACCAGCCTGAATTTTCATTTTAAGTTGCTGCCGGCTAAAATTGCCTTGGCGAGTCAAAGACAAAGCCCGGAATGTAGTGTAGTGAGTGAGACCTGAAAGTGGGACCTGAGGAGATGTATCCACAGGTCCTGAGGGAACTGGTGGATAAAGTTGCTAAACCACTCTCTGTCCTATTTGAGAAGTTGTGGCAGTCCAGTGAAGTTCCCACTGACTGGAAAAGGAGAAACAGAATCCCCATTTTTAAAAAGGGAAAAAAGGAAGACGCAGGGAACTACAGGCCGGTCAGTCTCACCTCTGTGCCCAGGAAGATCGTGGAGCAGATCCTCCTGGAAACTATGCTCAGGCACATGGAAAACAAGGAGGTGATTGATTAAACATTAGGAAAAGAATTCTTCACTAGAGGGTGGTGAGGCACTGGAACAGGTTGCCCAGAGAGGTTGTGGATGTCCCCTCCCTGGCAGTGTTCAAGGCCAGGTTGGATGGGGCTTTGGGCAACCTGGTCTAGTGGAGGGTGTCCTGCCCATGGCAGGGGGGTTGGAACTAGGTGGTCTTTTAGGTCCCTTCCAACCCATAACATTCTATGATTCTGTGAATGCACAGTCTGGAGTTTTAACTACCAGGCCTTGACAATCTTGCCAAAAACTTGAAGATGTATCTGTGCCCATAACACCAGAAAATCCATTGAAACACTATTCATTCTTTCACCTACTCCATGTTCTTTCACCTTTGAGACATGTTTTTGCATGTGAAGTACTTGAATGACAGCCCTAGCAGTGGCCTATCACACCAGAATAATAAAGGATTAATTACCTCCATCATCAGCACTCTATTATTATTTGTAGCATCAAGCGCCTGCTCTTTTCTTGCAAGCTACAAATGCCTGGGAACATAAAAAAGAAGACACTTTGCATTAATTCAACAAGTCTTCTAGCCTGCACCTGCGTTTAATTAGTTACTCTCAAATCAGACCTGCAGAGCCAGAAGCAGCAAGTGAGAGCACTGCTGACTGCTGGCCTGGCTGGGCTGCCAGTGTAATTAATTGCATTCTTACCGCGGCTCTGTCCTCTGCGCAAACAAAAGTTAATCATGTATTGGGAAGGTCTGAGCTGATGCTTCTCCACCATTTAAGCCAGGACGTAGAACATTTCAATAACAGCATCCTCCTCCCCTTTGTATTTACTTCTTGCCTCCCAAAATGCTGGAGACCTACACGGAGGCAGGCAGTGGGAAAATATAAAAGAAAAAAAAAGCAGTGAAAATCTGAGCTAGAGAAGTGCTGACCACAGAAAACAACTACTCAGCAGCTGTTCTGAAAACAAAGGCTTGCTTGGGCAGAGGTTTGGCAAAATGACAGCTAATAACCTGGCTGTGCTGGCATTCCTCTAGCCCTCAACGTTTCAGTGTTCATGTAAGCTTCAAGCTATTCATACATATTAATGACTATATCCTCAAAGCACTCTTTTGGAAAGAGGGAAGTATCATTATTGCTATTTAATACATGACAAAGAGAGTAGCTAAAGGTCTTGTCCAAAGTTTCTACAGAAACCGGCAGAAAAGCAAAGTCCACTGCGCCTTGGCGTGGCTGCTGTGTTCAGCACAGGAACATCCCTCTTTGCTGGGAGCTCAGGAGACCATGGGCTACACCTCACCAGAGGTCTGGCAAGGAGACAGTGCAGAAAGAGAGGTTTAGACATGGAGCTGCTACTTCTGAACCAAGTGGTACCTGTGGGGTGTGTCTGATTGGAGAGGACAGGGTACAGGTCTGAGCAGGACCCTTGCACTTTCATCACTGCAAGAGAGCGGGTGGGTTAGTGCTCACAGCTCCATGTCTTTTGGCCCTTCCTTCCAGGATGGCCAGCACCGTATTCATGGGGTTGGAGCAAGGACAGGAGGGAGAGGGATGGCGGACCTCAGCAAGCCTGGGAACGAGGAGACGTTTCCTTTCCCTGCTTGCTGGAATAACCCTCTGGGGTGATGTGAACTTTCTTCCATATGAATAAACTGCGAACAGACTGTTTGCAAAGGGGGGAGAGGGACTCAAGCAACAATCACCTTTGAAGCTTTTGAAACATGCATTTTAGAAATTATGGGCTTTCTTTTTAAATTTTTTTATTTCACATTTTGAGAGCAGCCTGGTACATCTCTTTTTAAAATTAATGGCATATACTTGATCAAAAATGCTAAAATGCTGGTTCCAGCAAATTACACAGATAATTAAGCCTAATTTCAATAATGCTCCAAAACACTACTAATAAATCTTTGGGTTCTTGCATTCCTTGAATGTACACAAACTGCTTCATGAACACCAAATTCCACCCTCACAGCTCCTTTTCTGTCGAGCTTTGGCAACCCCGAGCTAAATTCTGCTGTCAGTTATATCCCTGTAAGTCTGGAGCAATTGCTTGTCCTCAGTGGCATAACTCAAGATTACAGCTGTGTAAATGAGCACAGAATGTAGCTTGAAACGTTGTAAATCTGACCTTCAGCTTGCTTCCATGAAAGGGGAAAACCTAGGAACTTGTTTTCACATCCAGTAAGCTTCTTGAAAAACTACGCTGCATAAATATTATGATTTCAGTCATAGATATAGCAGCATTAAAACAGAGCTAAAACTGCCCAGTATCTAGCTCTACTGGGAGGAGGCAAGATGCTGTTATATTTATGAGCTACCACGAGCAACACTTGCTTTTAATCACTGACGTGCACATTGCCTCCCTACTATGACACATCAAGACCTTCAGCTCATTCTTGGTTAACACGTCACTTTCTGACCTCAAGATACCGCAGCATTTCATCACAGGCAGCGCTTGAAGGTTGATCACCCACCTCCCAACCCAAATAGCTGGATCTACTGTTTTGGGGGGGGCTCCGGGGTTGCATGCCTCCCAGATCACCAGAGAGTGTGAGACCTCTACAGACCTGGGCATCATCATTGTTCCTGCTGAGCTGGTAGCTCACTGCCCCCCACCCCAAAAAACTGACACACACACCCCCCACCATTTGGGGGCACATCTTCATATGGGGATGGACAGATTGAGTCCTAGTGCCCGCCCCCCGTGCGATGGGGTTTTGCACTGGCTCAGGGGCACGTCTGCCTGTACTCTCGAAATACCCGTGAGCAGAGAAGGACCGAGGAAGTGAAATCTCCCTTGTTGCCCCAGGTCCTCATGATAAGCAGGCCCAGCAAATAAGAACACTCTCATAGCCCTGAGTACTTTCCCAGACTCCTTTTAGCCATCATTTCTCTGAAGGGTGTTGTAGAAGACTTGTCAAACGGAGGGTATTGCAACACACTTACCAAACTGAGTTAGAAGGAAGATTATCACAAAAAATGGGCTTCTAAACAAAACACCAAAAAGAAAAGAGAAAATAATAATTTCAGTGTCTTTTGTTTGTAGAAGCACAAGTTAAATAATTCATTATTTTTTTAAACAACTGGGGTTGGAGAATACATCATTTGCCAAAAGTGCAGTACGATCCTTGCAGGGTTGCCATTTGCAGATATGAAAGATATCTTAGTTATTACTTATATACACATCTAAAGCATTAGCTAGATTCAGGTTAGAAAAAACACCTGCAAATATGTGTGCAAAATGCTGCACAATAAATGCTCCTATACATGTTGATTTTGATCATCAGACTATCCAAATCTCTTTACCCTGTCCTGATATGTCCATGTGACATTCAGAAATCTCTATCAGACCACTAACTATAACAAATTACTGGCCTATACTTTCAGTACTTCTATCTGCCCAAAGAATAAAATGATGGCTCTGTACTACAGCACACAGCTGGACAAAGCTGGACAAAGATGCACATATCTGTGGCAGCAAGGATATTTATCAACGGAAGAAAAGCTTGCAGAGGATATGCCAACATTTTATTCGCTTCTAGACTGCATTATCAATCTCCAGCATTACCCAAAATTAAAAGTCACTGCACTTATGCAAAATACTTTTAAACAAGCAGCATCTCTTGCCTTCATTTCTAACTTTCTTAAAGCATAATTTGATGCATTACCATAAATGAATGAAAGAGCCATGAAATCTCATCAAAATGTGAAGGGAGACTGGATCCAAGTACGACGGCTTGTAATTCACCTGCCATTGGGGGGCTGCTTTTAAAAAATGGACCAAACTCACTTCATGCTGATTGCTATTTTAAACACTTTAAATATTTTAAAATAACATTTCCATTTTTCTTTCTGTATTGAGGAGTGAATGTGCTTTCTATTTTAATTCCCAAACTGAAAAAGCAATAGAACAGTGTTTGAAGAAGACATTTCACATGCATGTCAACACAGACATGTACCTGGAGAGAGCAGAGGGGGCCATATTCTTGTCTAGCACCATCAACAGATCAACAGACTACTAGGAAACTCTGGCAGGTCAGCTAAAGACCTATATCAATGATGAGAAATAAGGGAATTTCTCTTTACTTAACAATGAAAACAGTTTCCATGATAAACTCTTCCTAGTGCCTGGTTTGTTTTGGAAACTCTGAGAGATCTGCAATTCCTTCTGCAAGAGGAGACTGTTTCTGTGGAATCACAACAAAGCTACCCACACCTATTTAAATGAAAAAAATCATTAATAAAATTACCTAGATTAAATTTATTTTTTCCCCTCCCTTGCTTTTTACTAACTTATCACTTCTTCAGAGTTTGTCTTGAGCTAAATGTCACCGCAAACTGATGTGCTGGGTGCAGAATAATAAATTTTATCCAAGACCTTTTGAGTTACAGGTCATTTAATATAGTAACTGTGGGCAAGCTGGGCCCCTATTGTGCTCCCACTAATGTCAATGAGTATTTCTTACCCGTGAGTTCAGAAATGGATACCATCCCTGGCTGTGACAGATTGCTCCTAATCTAAATTTGTCACACACTGCCACTGTCTGTACCTCATTTTCTGGGTGCCCATTTTCAGGCATCCAAAGATTAATTTGTAGAGTAGGCAGGTGCTATTGGAAGCAGAGGGAAGACAATCTCCACTTTGCGTGCAGAGACTCTTGCCGTTTGGATGCGGTTGCTGTCCTTCATGCACATCCCTTGCGAAGGACTCTTCCCCGCTTCCATCCTAAATGCAGGCAAGTAAATGCAGGTGCAAAGGGGAGAGCTTATCTGGTTATTGCTTTGTGTCTGCAGCAGAGTGGCAATAGTCCAGGGAAGCAGAGAACATAAAAAAAGGAAACAAGAACTGGGAATTTATGCCCAGGACAGACCAAAAAAAAAAAAAGCCATTTTGTGTTAGTGCTGGCAGAAAGTTGGGTGCAAAGACACTGTCATTTGCACTTTGGTTCTGGATGTGGTCAGGATTTACAAATCCTGTTTTTGTAAAGAAGCCCATCCTGCATTAAAAAAAACCAAAAACACAAAAACCAAACAAACCAAAAAACCAAAACAAAACAAAACACAACAATCACCACGAAAAAACACCAAGCAAAACCAAAACAACCATCTTCTCTTTTCAGTAAAAACTAACCATGACTTCTTGTATCTGGCTAACTTATCGGGTGGAAAAGATTAACATCATGAAGCTCCAAGCAATTTCAACAAAAGCAAGGTCCTTGAGTTCCCTACAGGGACCTGCCCAGTTAGCTGACCCCTTTTTTATTTTTCTTCTCTACAACTAAGTTTTTCAGGAAACAAAGAGAGTAAGAGCACTTCAGTGTGCCCAGTCAGCTGTGAATATGCAGAGGATGAAGATGCTCTGCTGAGAATGCCACAGGGAGAAAATGACTGATCCTCTGCAGAGTCCAGGAAACCCAAAGCCCCCTACTGAATAGTTAAGAGTGAAAAATACAGAGATAAAATAAACCCCAGCCAACCACAAAGGATATTTATTCAGTCGGGAAACACCATCCATCCATAGCCCAGTGTTTCATTTCACAATTCTGATATGTTTCAATACATTTTTTTCTGGGCTACATAATATACCATTCATTAAATGCATGCATATATATTAGTCCTAAAAGACCAAACAGTTTCCCTTGCCAGCTTTTCTGCATCAGATTTTTCCCGTGTTTATAACTTCTTTCTCTGTTGCTGCAAGATAGACCTATACAAACAAAAATCAATCCCTGCCTGACTGCACAGGAAAACAGTGACCCTGAGTAACCACCACGTGCAAACAGTGTGGACTAGATTTCACTCCTTTAACCTGTTCAACTCATGGAAGATGAAAAGCAGGTCAGAATTTTTGCAGCAGGTCTTTGATTTTTTTTTTTTTTTTTTTCCCCCCCAACAATCTTGTTCTCTTGAGGTCTTCACATCACTACTGGAGGACAGGAGTTGCTAGCTGAATGCAAGGAGACCCCCTGGCACTCAGCAAGTCAGTAAAATGTGGAATCTGCAAACCCTTAGATGGGTGTTTAAGCATACAAGTAGCAGGTGAGACCCTGGCCCCAGTGATATCCATGGCAGTTTTGCTGTCAACATCAATGGAGGCAAGATTTTATCCAGTGAGGTTAATTTATGATACTAATGTAAAAGGCAGGGCCCAAATTGTTCTTTACTCATCAGAAATGAATAACACTGAGTTTGAAGTAATGCCAGATAACCAAATTACACATGCAAATAAACACGTTATGATGGACTGCAGCAGTGTAAGTGAAAAATATTATTCACCTTCCAGGAGAAAAGAAATAGTTTTTAAATGAACCTTTAATTTAATCTATCCCTTTAGAATATTAGCTTAAAAGAAAAACTTATTACCCTTTAGGAAATATACCCATAATGGCAGCTTCCCAGGTAGATCTCATGAAAACATTCAAAATAGATATGAACACACACTCCAGGTTTCCATAAATGTCAACATTTATTTCTGGTAAATATTGTCCCTTGCTTTATCTCTGCTAGTGGTGTCCCCTCAGACCAATAAATCCATGCAGGAGTCCATACCTACTTATTACTCTCATCAGATTAGCAACGATTACAAGTGACTGCTGCATGGATGTCTTGGATGGAGTCTGAACTCTTCTCCTATGGGACATGGCCTCACACTGCTGCATGACACACAGGAGATATTTTCCCGTTCTCAAGTGGTACGGGTGTTCCCAGTGAACCAGGAAAGTGCAAGGTCTGCCCCTGCTCTCAGGTCAACATGACTACCAAGCATTTGTTAATGACGAGTTGTCCCGTAGCTAGAAGGGCTATTTCAACATCCTACACTGCTTTGCTATGTACATCTACCTGGTCGACATGCAGTAGTCACATATACTAATCATACAGACCAGAGGTTAGGATAATTTAACATATCTTCTTCAGAACGCCCCTAGGAGAGATGGAAGAATTTCCATGCCCATTTCTCAAATGAGAAACAGTCTATACGTACCAACACAGGCCTATAAGCAGGCCTTTGCTATGAGTGTGGCAAACGGCAACCACAGCCAAAAAAGTGGGGCCATATGGAGAAAAGACTCTACAAAAAGGAAAGGAGTAAATTCACCCTGGGACTGCACTAGACATACAGGGTCCTGCAAAGCAGACAGTCCGTGTGCAGGGAAGCAGAGGATAATACAAAGCAATTCTCTTGTTTCCCAAACAACAGTGGCTGTGGAGGGCTCATGGCCAAGACAAATAGAGATGTACTGATTGTACATCTGCCCACAGGCTAAATTTGTTATGGGAGAAGGGAGCCTCAGAAACCTTGAGCTATTTTCCATTGCAGGAAGCCCTTGGTGATAATGGGAATGCATAAATTGCCCATTCTTTCCCTGGGAGTGAATTGTCCCTGGGATGCACCAGGTGTGAAAAAGTCTGCTGGCATGAGGTCACTTGGAACCAAGACCAAAGACCCGAGGGGAGCAGGAGGGAAAGACGAAAGCAAGAGCAATTTCATAAGAATGTGGAGAAAGGCCCTTAGGCTTTTGCTGAAGGCAAAAAAAGGAGCAAAACCCACTGGATGTGAACTCCAGTGCCTCTGAGTGAAATCCCATCCCTACCTCAGGAGGCTGAGAAATCGAGCTATGGAAAAGTAGCCGTGATAACATGTAGCAGTCAGACTCGCCATGAACTTCTCTTTTATTGACCACAAGCAAGGAACACTCAAGGGAATCCAAAGAAAATACATCTTCTGCTACTGGTGAAAAATAAATACTTGTTCTGTGGCAAAGGAGTAACCTGGAAACAAAAGAGAGACTGGGAAGCCACTGTGGTAACTCAGCCTAAATAGCAATCACAGTGAAATGTCTGGGAACCCTGTCTCTGTACAAGTAACGATATGTTCAGTGCTCCTGAAGCTGTTCTCAAAACATGCTCTAACAATGATGCATTTGCACTGTTTCAAATTTGTGCTGAAGACAGTTAATTCATATAGGTGGAAAAGGCCAAATGGATGGCTTGACCTTGGAAGTTGGCCTGGAAGGTATTCTTAGTCTCAGCAAGAAAAGCACCATTCATTTTGCATAGCAAAGCCTGAGAAGAGGGCATGAGAAATCCAGGGATGTGCTAGTGATCTACTTGGGTTTTCTGTTGACCTAAAGCCACCTCAAGCTTCAAATTGAGTCATTTCTCCATTTGCTACAAACATTCTCCAAAGCCCATAGGGGCTTGAAATCTGATCCAGTACTTTTCCCAACATGTTTCTGCACAGGCCAACAAGTCTGGAACGATGGAACAAGCTCCAGGTCAAACCTTCTTCCCATGTTTGGGGGAGGCTAAGGACTGACATTGCAGTGCATGTAGCCTTCTACTGGGAACTTGCCCTACTGCCCTAAGACCCTTTGACTGTCAGTAAATGACAAATGAAGCAAGAAGAACCTGCCCTGAGAGCCAGATAAACCTGCTCACTCCTTTCCACAGGGTGGATGGAGCCTTTCAGGAAGTGTAGCTCCTGTGTCTGCAATAACAGGAGATGGTTTGTCTTCTGAAAGGTGGGAGGTAGCTATCACCTAGATTGCTGTTACTGGAGCTATCCTGACCATGGGTGTGGAAGATATAAATGGGCAATGATCCCTCTCGCCTTTCAATCTCTGTGCTGGCTTATTCTCTTGAATAACGTGCTGCAGTCTATGGATTGGAGCCTGAACTGAGTCACTGAGTATCTTCACTGCAGTTAGGCACATTTAGATGCTGCCTTGAAATCCTTCTCAAGCCCATGTAAAACCCTCAGACTTGAACTCTGTGGGGGTTGTGTTTATATGCAGTGCTTTAAATGCTGGACTCTGTCCCCCTTGGTTGGCAGCCCGCCTGCTTTCCAGCAAGAATTCAGGGAAAAACTCTGGTGCTATCCATACCTGGATGCCAGGATGACAGCCAGTCTCTCCAAAGCAACATGGGGAAGAGCCACGAGGCACCCCAGTGTACTGCAACGCAACAGCTGCCATGAGAAGCCCGAGCAGATTCTCGGGAGGTGGGGATGCAACACAGCACCGGTGGCTGTGATGTGGCAGCTCTCACATGGGCTAGCCTAGTCCATCATTGCTCCCCACAGCCCTGCTACTAGGAGCCACCCTTTCCAAGGGTGACAGTCCTTCCTATCTGCTGCCTTCCCCACTTCCAATCTGGCATAAGTCATACCACAAGGCAGAAGAGGTAGAAGCCAGTTAGCTTTTCCCCTTCACTCACTCACCTGTCCCTCCACCCACGTTGCCTCACCAAGATGGGAAGCAGAGTCTCCAAAATGCCCAGAGGGCTGTCCCTCAGATTGTCCAGCCTGGTTGGAAGCAGAAGGTCCTGATGCAGGTGGCATGAAGCCTAGCCTTCTGAGAGCTCATCTTGGAAGTGCAGAGAGCTCAAGACATGGTTTGAATTCGGCAGTTTCCCTACAAGCTGCCCACTGATTCCTTGGCACAAGAGTGAGCCTGGGACATGTCCCAGCTGGAGTCTTGGATCCAGTCTCCTCTATGTGAGGCTCTAAAAACAAAGGGACAGAGCCTATGAGCTGCAGAAGGCCTCCCCCTGAAGTCACTGAGACCAAAAACAAACAAACAAAAAAACCCAGATCATTGAAAATACAAGCCCAAACTTGTTTCTTAGTACTATGCAATATACCTTCTGCAAGTGCATTTTAAACATGTCTCCGCTGATCCTGCCTTGTGCCCACTCTGACTTGTATTTAACTTTCCACCACAGACCATACTCAGCTTTTGGTCTATAAAACAAATAGGTTTCTTCCTTTTTATTTGTGCATGTCATTAACATTAAAGACATGACGCTGCAATGACAATGGAATTGATGGCTTAATGGGATGAATTTTAATTTAAGTAATATTTCCATTAATCTAAAAGCTCTCCCTTAAAAGTCTGTAGAATTTATTTATTGGAAAAATTCCAGCATAATTCTACTGAAAATTCCCCTCTGAATGATAATATGTCAGACTTTTAAGGCTCTCTTCTGGCAGTTGTTTTTTTTTTTTTTTCCTTTGACATAAGAATACATTTCTCAAGTCTGTGTAATGAAAAAGAGAGAAAAGAAAAAGAAAGAAGGACCACTGCAGAAATCACAGTAGGCGCAGAACACCACAGCCCCAGATCTGTCCCCTTGGCTGGAGAAGCGCATCCCAGATTTGTTACTGGTTTATTTTAGGTTATGGAAAATGCAGAGGATTAAAAAGGCAGAGGGAAGCAGATGCCATGCAGGCAGAGGCAGCGAAAAGCCAATCTCCATCCGAGAGCGCAGAGGCACTGCACCCAGCACAAGAATGTGTTTTGAGGCAAAGCTAAGCTGCGGCAGCTGGGGCTGGGACAGAGAGGTGCAGCTGCGCTAGAGGAGGCAAACAAGCGGGTGGCATTCCTGCTCTCAGAAAACAGCAAAATCCACCATGCAAACCAAATCAGTGCTGGTCTGAGCTGGGTGTCCTCACACCCCCCCATGTTTGTTCTCACTGGCTGCAGAGCACAGGGGAACAGGATGGGGTTGGAGCTGCCTCTAAGCCCAAGCTCAGCCTGCAGAAAAGTGCTGCTTCAGGTTTGCCCCTTTCCAGCTCCATGCAAAGGGAGACTGTGTCTCCTCTAAGTGTGTGCCATCCAGGGTGCATGTACCCACGTCAGCACATGCCTTTCTGTTGGGATGACGAACCCAGGTACTCTTCTGTCCAGACTCCATTCAGGGAGAAGAGGGAAGACCAGAGACATGTGACAGTTGTCGTCATGTCACTTCGTGCTCTGCTGGACAACACACGCAATCCAGGACAACTCCAATTAGGCAATGGAAATTGCCTAAATAGTGCAGCACGGAGCAGCTCCCCTGGGAGCACAGCCTTGAGCTCAGCATGCCACAGCTCCATCCAGGTGCAGGCACATGAGGATGACTACCGCTCTCCTAAATGGCAGCAGGCTCCCTGCCAGACATCCAGCACGGAGCCCTGCGAGTCAGCACAGGCGAGAGAGGCCCACTTGGGCAGACCCACTGGGCTTGCCTCGTCCCCATGCTGCCCAGACCGGCCAGCCCCAAGGCACAGCCAAGGCTGTGTGTGCACGAAAATAAGCAGCCCAGCACCACCCCCGGCACAGCCAGATCCTCCACCTCACTGCAGCCGCTTTGAAGAGTGTAGATCCAAACTGAGCACTAGAGAAGCCACCTGGTCTGCTCTGGCCAGCACGGGTGGATGTCCCCATGCCATGGCAAGTCCTCTCCTGGGCTGCACAGGGGCTAGGTACAGGGCAGTGCTGTGCTGAGATCCTGAAGACATCCAGAGCACAACTGGTGGGCAGTGCTGCTCTCCTCACCACAGAATCAGGTTAAGCAGCAGGAGTGAGGTCTGGGTCAGGACACAGCATCTCTCCCTTCCTCTCCCCAAAACACCCTTGACTGTACCAAACAACTCTGTGCTGTAGCCAGCAGCCTATTCATTTTAATTTAAGGTAATTGTCAATAAAAGCTCAGAAATTAATTGTACAAAGCAGCAACACCTCAGCACAGCAGAAGTTGCTTAGGTTTTGGAAGCACTTTAAGCCCACAAGAACCTGTCTCTACCCATGGGTCATACCTCCACCCAACTTTCCACACAACTATCTAGCTCAGCAGTGGGAGCACAGCACTTCCAGCAACTCTGTATGGGACCAAACAAACCCCATTTCTCTTCCTTGCCAGCAGGAGATTTCTTCTGGAAGATGGAACCAACCCCACAGTTTCATGGTACTCACACAGACATGAGCAGAGAAGAGCATGCTCCCTCCCTTCCAGCCACAGCCCTGTTGAGGTCTGTCTTTCTCCATGGTTAGGGAGGGTCAGAAAGGGCAGGCAGTCCTTCATGTGTGGCCTGAGCCTGGTCAGCATCTTGCACTCTTCATCACTCACCCATGCCTCTCATCTGTAGTGGCTGTAGATCTCTCTCTTCCCTCCTCCCTGCATAGGTTGATTTTGTGATACATCCAAAGGAAGACAGTGAAAAATACATTAACTCCTGCCTGGACAATATAAATGCTCCCACTTTTTGCCACCCAAAGAGCTAAGAAACCCACCTGCTTTCTACTACATGAAGCATACTGATGCTGACCATCTCCTTATAGTCTTGTGCAGGGAAACACATCACTAAGACACAGCTATGCTAAATACCTGATACAGCACACATTGAAGGAAGTCACTCTTATTAGCAGCCATTCAGTTAGTTCATAAGCCCTCTGGAGACAGATGAGGACTTTGCCATCATGTGCCTCATTCTTCTCATTCATGCATTACCCTCTTTCTCTTGTCTCCCTCTCCACTCCTAGCACCTCCCCACACCCACTCCAGGTTTTAGCCATAGTCTAGTGGATAGGGCACAGGGCTGACTGGCAACTCTTATAACTGGGGAGCCAATTCACACCTCTGCAGCTGGCTCAGCCAATATCACTGAAGCCCTCAGTGGCTCTTCTTCCTCACCTGGGAAGCAGTTATGCTTATCTACTTTGGGAAAGACATTATTTCCACTTCATATATCTAAAAATAGCATGGGGCGTTGTTAAATTGGAAATCTAAGGTGAGACAGCGTGTCTGCGGGCTGCTTTGCATGGCCACACGCAGCTCCTGGAGAGCCATCTACGATCTGCATCCCCTGGGGCTGAACTAAAAAAAGCAGCATCATGATGGCATCTGGAGGAGCCCATCCATCTCCCTCCCAGCAGGGCGTTAAGCAGCTACACTAACAGCAGTTGACAGTAGGAAAGTTAATGGGTGTGTGCATTAACCTACATAAGCATGTTTAAGCTAGGAGGGCTATGCAGAAATCAAATGGGTTAAGTTTCCAGGCCTTCTGTTCCAGAGATCGTGAAACCAGCTCCAAGGGCTTGAGCTCTGTCTTGGGATGGCAGTAAAGTGACTTCACATCATCACATTTTTTTATCTCAGACTTGTATGTGTGTGTGCATACATGTGGGTGTCTGTATATGCTGCTCAAACTGATTTTTTTTAAAATTCTCCCTACTACCTCCAGAACCATAGATCTATTAAATGCATCATAAAGGAGGGGTTTATTTCTTTACACACTCGGGAATTTTCAAATGTAAATATACCCCTACTGTATTCACTGGTCCAGGCAAGAGTCAGCAGACAGCTCGCTGTGCCTTGGCACAAGCCCGGCACCAGCTACCTCATAGATTTGTGCTGTACCACTGAAAGGTTATGGTGAAAATTTATTTCCTCAGCATAAGCAATAGACACTACTGTTGGGCTTAACAGCAGAAGCAGAGCCCTGAAGTAAATATTTCATGACAAACAAGAAACCCGTGTAAACACTGAGTATAGATATATAATTGATGACAGATGCACTTGGGACTGAAGCAAGATCTGGAGCACTTGGCTTTAGACACAGTATCCAAGGGAGTTACTTCTCCCTCCAGGTCTGACCTCTGACATGTCCTCCAGGGCAAGCTTGTTCAGCTCAGCTCTATCTAGGAGCTCGGGCTGCCCTAGAAAGCTTGAGCCACGTGGGCTGGGAAGAGGGAGAGGGAACAGGAGCAAAGCCAGACTTGGTGAGTGGAAAATCTCTCCCATAAAAGCTTGCAAGACCTTTAAGGATCATCATAATGGCTTTTTGTTGTTGTAGTTCCAGGGATCATTTTTTAAAACAAAGAGATAACATTTGGTTCATTTCTTTCATTTTGGAAAAGGGCAGTTCCTAAGCCCTTATCGTTAAGAAATAAGAGCAGTGTTACATGTTGAAACAATTTATGTGAGGATCCTGCCGTTTGTTATGGGAACAGCAAGTACAACTGCAGGTCCATTATCATCCCTCCCTGCCTCTGCATGCACAGCATGAGCAAGTGAAGAAGATTAGGGGTAAGAGCAATGGAGCCTGCAAAGTCAGTGACAAATATTCAGTACTCAAAACCTTCTCTGAGGCTTCCCACACTGAAGTGAGGCTTTGATTTGGTCAGCGGCCAGACAAGGACCCACTGATTTTTCTCCAATTTACTCCAAGTCTCAAAAAATAGCAACCTCTATTTGTGATCTGACGGCTGAGAAACAAGCAACCCAGCAGCACTGTCCCCATGCCCCGACAAGCAGTTGGTGACGGGAGGTGGGTGGCAGAACTGATACAGATAAGTTACTAGTGTTGGAAGGAGTTTCTGGACACTTGCCCATATTAAAACCTGCCAGTTTTATCTGCCTTTTTACTTAAAAAAAAAATCACGGAGCAGTGGGATTACATTCTGGTCTTGTTTTCAAACCCACGCTTCCTCTGACCTCCACTCCCCGTATCTTCACCCTCCCACTCACAGCTAATCTCTCCCTGCCTCCCTCGCTCCTCTGTTGTTTCTGCAGATAACACGTTTATGTTGCTGCGAGTCTGCGGCAGCCGACAGACCATTTCTCATAATAAACCACTCCTGGCTGCACAGCCAGGCTGGGCCCCGCCACGTGAGCAGTTGCGAGTTTATGGGTCTTGAAAAGAAGGAGCTTTGCACACAAGAAACCTACATCTGTAACCAGGGGGTTACACTGCCCATGCCAGGGCAATCACAGCGGGGTGGAGGAGGAAGAGAGCGAGGACCAGGAGGTTTTGGTGCAGCCCGCCATGGCCTCCTGCGCGGTAAGTCCTCAGCAGCAACCCGTCGCGGGCAGGGAAAAGGAAAGTCAGCTACCAACAGGCAGCGAGGAATGGCAAGACACCTGCTGGATTTACTTAGCAAAAGCTTAGCTGCCTTTAAACAAAGAGACGGTTTCTGAGGAGCGATAGAGATCAAAACAGCAATTTAAGCAGCTTTCCGAGAGCGTGGTCTGGCTGTTCAGGCACATCCTTCTGTTCAGCGCCTCTGCCTGCAGACGTAATTAGGCACAGGTGCAAACAGAGGGCCTGGAAAGAAGAGGCCTGCTGCTGGGCCTGTTTAAGCAGAGAGCTGCGACGTTCCTGTCACAGTGGCCTGTCAGGGCAGCAGCTGATGCCAGGCCAGGTTTCGGGGGCAATTTCCAAGGAAAGGTGTCCATAAATGAGAGGTTGTGAGCTCCTACGCAGAAGCCGACAGCAGCGGGAGAGCCGACCCTGCGCCTGGCTGCCTCCGCCACCCCGCAGACGCGGCACTGCGACCGGCACGGGGTCGGGGCCCAGCGTACCCGATTTCCCAGGGGGGATGGCAGCTCGCTCCAGCATGCCGGGCTGTCACCGAGGGGTGAGAGGGGCTGGCCGGTGGCAATGTCTCCTTCAGCCATCGCAGCTGAAGCTGCCGCTGGAGTAGGCGGCACCTTGACATCACTCCTGGCAATGATGCTTTAGCATGGACCAAAGCAGAAAAGGGGAGGGGGAGATACCTTACCTGGGGAGACAACTAAATAAAGCAACAAGACCCTGAGCTGATGAGGTGCCAGGGGGCCGACAGGGCCCCTCAAGCTGAGGGCCACCCCCTATACAGACTTGCTGCTTTAGGAAAGAGAGGAGCATCGAAGGAAACCCTCTTCAGGAAGGCTGTGTGGGCAGTGGAGGAGCACCTTGCCGCGGGAGGAGAGGAGGAATCTGAGGAAGTTGCAATAATTGTTCAGCCTAATTGCGATCGTGTCCTCCTCAGCCTCTCCAGCAGCATTCCCGTGCCTATGGTGTCTTCCTCCCCCTTCAGAGGGAAACAGATTTACGGGCTCAGCTGACATTATTCATTTCACCGGAAATTTGAGAGGGAGCCACTTGTAAAAGTCTGTGTAAAACAACAAAAGAAAAATGGCAGAGGGATAGGGCTGGTAGATATCGACAGTTACAGATGTCTTTATCTGCCTGAAACAGAACTGCACAGAGTACTCCAGCCACCTGCACCAGCAACAGCAAAAGGAAGAAAAGAAAAAAAAAGGCATAGCTAAAGGACAAACAGGCCCCTAGGCTTGGAGAAACCTGTGTGTCCCTACACCTGAGCCTAACCGCTTGCTGCAGGTCCCTGCAGCCACCCCTGTGCCAGAACAGGCCTGTTGTGAGGGGCCAACACAGATACACTGCCGAGCTTGAAGTACAGCATGGTAACTTCTAAAGAAACTGAGATATGATAGGAAGTACCAAAGCTGTGGGAACTGCAACTTTGCTCCCTTCTGGCTCTTCTGTTGGAGCCTCAGATGCTTTGGACAGTGATCAATGAGGGGAAAACAACAGCATTTTCCATCTGTACTTGCTAAACAGACATACTGGTATGAGCAGCTGCTGCAACCAGGGCATCCCACTGGCATCTTCTGCCCATGAATCTGTGGCTGGAGCAAGATGACTCCTGCTACAGAGGCTTGGAAAACATGCTGCTTTATAGAATAAGAAGTTTTGCACCAGTGAGAGAAGAATCAAAGCATTGCTCCCAGGAAACACTGCTTTTAGTAGCAAAACTCTGGTGTCAAGGCACTAAGCGAAGGCTGCCAAAGGGCACAGCCAAATGTGCTAAAGCGGTGTGGCACGGAGGAGTTGATGGCTGCAGCCCCCGGAACAGCTCTGGCACCCCAGCACGTAGCAGATTTAAGGCCAGACACCTGGAGGGTACAAAAGCCCTGGCTCTGGGGCTGAAAGAGACACATTTCAAATTGAAGCTACCAAAGCTTTCTGGAACAAAAGAGCCAGTGCAGAGGAGGGAAATAATCGCCTTATGAGGGTGAGCAGCAAAATGAAGACTTTGAACCAGAGGTCAAAATGTAGACGTGAGCCCTTGGGAGCAGAGGCAGCATGAGATATGGGAGCTCAGAAGGTGGCACATGGCTGAACCTCCTTGTCTGAAGGGGTCCAGCAGAGCCACAACCCAGCAGCATAGATGGTACTGGCTACACCACAGCATAAGGAATGGCCTAATTTCAAGCAATGCTGAGTACCTAGCAGGTTTCCATTGAAAATTCAGTCCATACTTCAGGCCTAGTAAGTGCCCAACATCCTCACCTTACGCATATCTCTGAAACCACCGCCTCAGTTAGTCACAGCTCAAGGTCCATGTGCACACACATGCTTGGAGTGCATCCTCAAGTTCAGCCTCTCCTGCTTTGGAGAACCATGATCCCTGCTGTGGTGGGTTGACCCTGGCTGGGGGCCAGGTGCCCACCAGAGCTGCTCTATCACTCCCCTCGTTCACTAGACAGGGGAGAAAAAGTATAATGAGAAGCTTTGTAGGTCGAGATAAGGACAGGGAGAGATCACTCACTTATTGTCATGAGCAAAACAGACTGAACTTAGAAAAGAAATGAATCTAATTTATTCCCAAACAGAACAGAGTAGAGGAATGAGAAATAAAATCAAATCTTAAAACACCTCCCCACACCTCTCCCATCTTCCCAGGCTCAACTTC
>VXBL01000732.1:754289-837117 GCA_013400195.1 Aramus guarauna | reverse complement strand
GGGCTGCAGGTGGAATCTCTACACCCCCTCATCCTTCCTCCATGGGCTGCAGGGGGAGAGCCTGCTTCACCATGGTCTTCACCATGGGCTGCAGGGGGATCTCTGCTCTGGTGCCTGGAGCACCTCCTCCCCCTCCATCTGCACTGACCTTGGTGTCTGTGGAGTTTCTCACATCTTCTCACTCCTCTCTCCAGCTGCAAAAGCTCTCTCTAACTGTTGTTTTTTTTTCCTTCTTAAATATGTTATCACAGAGGCGCTGATTGGCTTGGCCTTGGCCAGCAGCAGGTCTATCTTGGAGCCGGCTGGCATTGGCTCTGTCAGACACCATGGAAGCTTCTAGCAGCTTCTCACAGAAGCCACCCCTGTAGCCCCCCCCACTACCAAAACCTTGCTATGCAAGCCCAACACACCTGCACACAGTTCTCCCTGCTACATCCCTCTCAACCTTTCCTCCTCCAACACCACAGGAAGCACTGGGCCACCACTGAGGGCACGGGTATGACCTCTGGGACCTGCGGCTTTAACTCACCTTCCTGCTGCAGCTGCTGCCTCACTTGTACTGGGGCTACCAGCTGTGTCAAGGACATGTTGGCAGGGACAGGTCTCTCAGGAGCAGAGGGCAGAGGAGGAGAACTGACCTTCCAGTAACAGAGGCTGGACAAAAGTGGGAGTGTAAAAGCAAAAAAAAACCAACCCAAAAAACAACCCATGTTGGTGTGAAATCATTCCGCTCACAAACACCAAACCTGATCATCCATGTGCTGGGACTGCTGCAGAAGACTTTAATCTGTTTTGGTAATGCTTGCACCTAAAGCCATGGTGAAGGTGGTGCATGCAACACAGAGGGACATGCCTAAGCCCCTGCTCTATCGCTCAGCACCAAAGTGTACCTGATGGTGCTGTTGCCACATGCTAAAATCTGGCCTTTTCACCCTCCAGAGTAAGGGATATGTGGGTGCTTGGCATGCGGTACCTGCATTACCAAAAGGATCCGGCAAGTACTCCTCCACCTCTCCATTGGAGTGTTTGGTTCCTGCAGAGTATACTCTTTCCTCCCACGTGTTAATCACAGCAAGAATGGGGGCTCCCTCCATGGCTCACTATCCTGGCTCTCCACCAACCCAGACTTCGTCTCCCTCTCTACTCCACAATCCCCACGGATGGGGGATCTCTGACCACAGGGACCTAAACCTATCAACAGGTTCCATGTCCTGGCAGCAGTAAGCAGGAAATTCAGAAGCTTTAGCACCTTCCCTGTGGACACAAATCCAGCTCTCCTGTATCTCCTAATGCTTTTTGCCCAGCAATCCCTCATGAAGAATTTAATTCATACAGTTCAGCACATGTTGGCAGAGGTGTGCGTCAGAAGCAACGTGAAGGTGCCTCTCTTAGAGTCTCACCATAATTCCCCAGTCTCTGTAACCGAGTCCTGTAATTGAATGGATGGGAACGTCAGCAGAATTTTCTATCACTTATAGAGAACAAAAGACTTAAAATTTAACCTGAATGACCTCTGAGGGCTCAAAACCATAGACTCAATAAAATGCATGGCAGAGAAGAACACCAACACATTTGGGATTTTCATGAACATTTTTGTCAGCTAGTCTTATAATTTACGAGTCTGGGAGATCTGACTCATGATTTTATAATGTTTGGGGTTGGCAGCAAAAGATGCCCTGTGCATGTTTGTACCTCGCTGTCTCTGAAAAGGTCAACACCACTCATTAAGTGCTGTGTCAATGCTCTTGTGGATAAAGGACCCACACAGCTGGACAAGAGATGTACAATGAAGTTGCGGTGTGTATTATGTGTTATGGAGTAGGATACTCTTTCACTGTGGAGATGACCTGAACAGGCAGATTGGTCTCCTCCTGTCTTTCTAATTTCCTGACATCCTGTGATGTCAGACAAGGTTTATGCAAAGAAAATGTTACAATATCCAGCATATTCATGTATCCATCACACAGCAGAGGTGTAAATGTGAGATTTATTTCTGCAAAATTCACCTTCACCTTTCTATTCTAGTCAGTAGCATCCTTTCACACAGCTCAAGTGAATTTCCATACTGAGCCGGAGAGTTCACCAAATGAACAGAATATGTCCCAATTTACTTTGGGGATTAAAATCCTTACTTACTGCTCATCTGTTTCCAAACAGTCATGGAACCTGTGGATGGGCAAACCTGCAAAAGAAAAATACAAGAAAAAATTCATACACATATATTAAAACATCAAAACTGTCCGTAAAATGAAAGCTTTCTCCTTGCTCTTCTTAGAAAAACCAACCAACCAACCAACCATATTTGAAATCATGAGCATATAAAGAAGGATTTGTTTCTATTCTCGTAGCAAGCAGGATGCAACGCATATTACTGAAAGGTTCACAACTATGCAGCTCTAAAGGGGTTTATGTGAGAAACGCTGCAAAAACAAACATGGAGCTATACAAATCCAGAGTGGTTTGCTATGGCTCAGTCTTATTATCCAAGTTAATGATGCTGCCGTGAGACAGCTGCACACCCATGCCGGGCGGGTCTCCAGCAGTGCTGTTTGCATCCCTGGAGCTGACTCAGCCTCCAGAGGGGCTGCCTGAGGCTGCAGGGCCAAGGCCCTTCCTTGCCTGGGGAGGTGGAAGTGGGGCAAAAACCAGTGGGTGGGGGGCAAAGAGAGGCCTTGGGTCACAGCAGTGATGGCTGGAGAGGCAGGAGGGGAAGGGTTAAGATGGCTAAGTGTGAGGAGCACTGGGAAGGGCAACTCCTCCCTCTGGTCCCTTCCCAGGAGGAGCCACCTCCCTGCATCCCCCCTGCCCTCCCGCCACAGCTCTACCCAACTTGGCGTCTCAGGGCTGTAGCATGGGCAATGCAAACGATGACGATGGCTGCTGTTTTCCTGCCAGAGGTTTGCATTACCTCTGCCTGACACCAGCCTCGTGTGCTGCACTTACTTCATGCTTGGTTATAGCTTTGTCATTTTGTTCTAAGCAGATAACCCAACTTAAGACCTGATGTTGGTTGAAGTTCCCAGCATGGACCAGAGATAGCTAATAAAACAATATGTTAGTTTGGTAATAATGACTCTTATTGTCCAGAAATTAATAAAAGTTGTGCCTATTAACATGCATGTGATGTTTGCATTGAAAGATACATCCAAAGTCTGTTTGTTTAAGCCAGAGACAACTCAGTCATCATCATGCTGGTTTTACCAGGTACGGGTTTTGGAAATCCTTCCTCTCCTCACTATTTTTCGAGCTACATCACCCATTTTCCTGCCTCATGCCCGGCTCCTGTGCCCAACAGCAGAGCAGGAGAGGCAAGAGAAGATGGCAGTCAGAGCCCAGGACCCTGCTACAGCAGACAAGAGCTCAGGATTCGCCTCACAGGACCTGGCTTGCCATTGCTTTCAGTCTGTGTGCACGTATTGCACCAATGTGCAGTTGCAAGTTCAATAAAATCAAAGCAGTGTAAGGCTAATGTCACGCTGCACTGAACCAGACCACTGACATCCAGGTGAAAGTTTCAGAGCATCAGATATGTGTTTCTTCTCCTATAAGGGTTGCAGCTAAGAAAGGCTTTTCTGCACGAGATTGGGACAGACTCTCTGCTCTAATTCCCTGAAGAAAACCCCAAAGCAGAAAGCGAGACCAGCGTTGCATTGGTATATTGGCTGATGAGTACAAAATCTTCTGACAAGTCGTTTGCTTGGCCCTGATTGGAAAATATCTTTAATTAAAACACCACATCAGAATCCTGAACCAATTTCATCCCAGCTCCGCTAAGTGCTTTGTACAAAACATTAACTCTAAAATCTCATTACACATTAGCAATCCCGGTGACAAACATAAATGATAATTTAGCTCTAATGCATTCTGGAGCAAGCCATTTTTAAGAGAGGCACATGATATCAGCTTGCTAGGAGAAGAAGAAGAGTTGAATTTATCTGTCTCTTTATTTTTTAGACAAATGGCTCTAGCTGGTTCAGCAATGGGCTGTACAAATCATTGTAGTGTGTAGATCTGACAGTACACAGCAGCTGTTTAGCCCAAATCTGGCACTTGAGCCTGGGCTGGGTTTTGGAATCCCACCAGCAGTGCTGAGTTCCCAGGTCTTTAAGCATTCAGAGAAGGGAAACGGGGATGGGGAAGGTGGGGATGTTTGTTGATTTTGCAGGACAAAGGGGAAGGAGATATATCCAGAGACTGCAGGTAATCTGAGCTTGCTCAAAAGTGCAGGCAGAGTCAGGGAGGGGGAAGAAGAAGGTGGGACTGCCTGCCTGCAGGTACTGCAACTGGCTTCCGAGGCAAGACCCATGAGTGCAAAAAAGGCCAGACTTGCAGCGAGTGGTGGTGATCCCTAGCAATGGTGGAAATTCTGCACCACTAAACATTGCACAACCCAGCCAGGACAACAGAGGATGCTGCAGTGGTTAAAATTTATTTTAAGTACAAGAACTGTCTTAACAGCACTTCTAGGCCAGAGAGATGGCAGTGCAACTAATGTTATTTGCATTGTTTATTGTCAGAAAGATGTTAAACATCCCTTCTTTGATTAACAGCAACACCCTCAATCTCTCCCCAGTCTTGAAAATGACCTTTCTACACTCTGAAGGCTGCATCTGGATCAATTTTTCTGTGTGCAAGTGGGCATGTGGGCATTTAACTTTGTGAAATGGGAAAATTATGGCTATTTACTATGGGATTATGAAGCATGTACATGATGAATATTATACAGGGATTTTAAAAACAGGCAAAACTCACCCAGCCTATCTTCTCCCACGTTTCCTCCAAGTATTGCCTAACAGGTTTGATCATCTCCTTGAAATGTAGAGCCGGAATTAGCTTTTGTATTGGCTGACATGAAGTCACTGAAGTTTTTGGCAAAGGGAGGGCTCATCTGCCACTTTCTGGCTGCACAAGAATCAGCCAGAGTATTTCTGATCAATTTTTTGGTTGGGAGGTGGGAAGAGAGAGATCACCTGCATCTCCATTGTCTTGTCAGAGCTGAAACATATCTCTGTGGCTTTATGGATGTGACAACGTCTCCTGTGGAGACAGACTGTTACATCTGGAGAAAAAAAGGTGCAAATAAAAAAACCTTGAGTTTGACAATGCACATCTCTCCTCTGTAAAAACACCTGAAAGCAAGGAACAAATTCCCTTAAAACATGTTGCAAGATGGGTGCAATCTTCAACCAGCTCTTCTTTCAGTAGCAGCTATACTTTAACCCTGCCCTGCAGAAGTCAAAAGATGTTTACCATCGGCTTCAATGGGTGCCAAGACAGGTTAGCTCCATGTGCTTATGAAACCCCTTTCTTGTACAACAGAAAGAGGAAAATAACCACCTTAGACTAAAAAAAAAAAAAAGGGTGGGGGGGGGGGTATTTTTCCTGGCATTCTGTGATTTTCCATACCTCCAGTCCTGGAGCAGCTGCCTGGTAATGACACAGCAACACAGCTCTGTATGGGGAAAGGGGCTGTTCCTGCCCTCTCCCAGACCTCAGCAGTGGGTGTAAAGTCCCACAGTCTCCATACAGAGACCTGCCAAGTGCATGGTGTTTTACGTACACTTCCATTCCAAAACACCTAAAACTATCACACAGATCAGACAATGAATGTCTGCTTGAGATTCAGGAAAAAAATGAGAAGCCCCATAGGAGGATCTTGTGAAAAGGCAATGAACTTTTCTACAGGGAGGCTGACGGTCATCAAATGGTGGGGGGGGGGCGTCTGGTTACTGCAAGCCCAACAGTGCCTTGATTTTTACTGCTTGAGAATAAATAGTAGCTTGGGGTTGTATATCTCTCTCTCTGTCATAGTCTGCAATGAAGACCAATGTCCCAAAATTGTTCAGCTTCTTCAGAAGACCTTTCCTTGAAGGCTTCTGCTTTTCCACCCTGGCCACTCAATGGACCCACCAGTTCTCAGGAAAGCCTCTCTGATACGTACTTTCCAGTTAGCTACTCTTACCTCTTCAACTGCTAGCTCTTGCAAAATTTGAAGGGGGAAGCAACTAACATTTTACTTTCTGTATCTAATTTTCCTTCCTTTTAGCCTTGCTCAGATTGGATTTATCTTTTCGGAAAAAGACAAGATGGGCTTAAATCAGGTATTGGACTTTGCTTCTTTATTATATTGGATTTTCCTCCTTGCCTTGCTGCTTATTGCTGCAAAAGCCTCCTCTGCCTTACATTCAGATCATATCACTTGGAGCCTTTCTGATGAGCCCACAGATCTTAATTTTTTCACTTACAGTAAAGCTTTCCCAAATTACTTACTTTCTTCTAGAGGATTTGTCTTCCAAACCACCCTGTCATACTGCCAGATTTCAGCACAATTTCCCTTCCTCACCCCTTGCCACACTTGCCTCAGATACTGAATACTTTTATCATACACTCTAAAAAAATCTTATTTAGTAAAACTTTCAGTAACAAGTAGCATGACGTGAAGGTAGCTCTACTGCTGTAAGTGCACCCGTGTTAGGTAGCTGCACTGTTTCTGTCCTCGGTTGAGACCAGCGCACCACGCTTCAAACACAGGTCAGTCAGAAACCATTGCGTGTTGCCCATGGAAGGGGTGGGGACTAATTTGAGCTGATACTCTTCTTTCCTACTCTGCATGGCCTTTGGCGAATTGCTAAGTCATGTCTGCTGGCTCTGCAGAAGCAAGTCCATTTTGGAGGGGACCAGCTTGATAAACACTGCAGGGTGGGAACGGGAGCTGTGCTTAAATTTGTATTTGGCAGTGACGATCAGCATTACTGAGTCATGGTTCATTAATCAGGTGAAGAACTGGACAATGCTGTTGCTTTATTTTACAGCCTTCTGCCTCAGTTACAAATTCATACCCTGACCTTGGTCTATATAACTCCAGTCATAACATTGTCCTTCTGTGGACAAAAAGTCATTAAGGTCTTTGATCACTCTTGATGTGCTTCACAGCTCTGCCTACATCCCTGTATAGCTGAGCACCGCACCTGCCCGGGACTCACCACCCTTGTTCAAAGGCAGCCATTCAGCCAAGGTAGCTTTNGAAGTTCAACTCGTCCCACTCCTTAGTTCAGCTTATCCTTGCAGAAAGTCACTGTCAGTATATTTTGTGCCAATCACATGTTCAAAACCCACATTCAGTTCACATTAAGAGAAATCTATTTCTCAACACAGCTCCAGCAGAAAGCATAAGTTTCACTTTCTGTGGAACACATTGCATCGCTCCAAAAATAGTCTGATACTTCTTCAGCTTGTTTAAGAACAACCAGGCTACCTGTTGGAGAGAAAAGCTATAGCTACAGGCAGGAAGCATGCTGGAGCAAGGCAGAAGACAAACCAGCCCCTGAGAAGCAGCACGGTGCAAAGCAGCAGCAGGAAGGAGCAGGGGAAATAAATCGTGATGGGAACCCTGGGGAGCGCAAGGAAATGGACACGGTGAAGGACAAGAGAGAAGTGTGGACAGCCATTGTGTATGCTCTCAAAACCATGGATCAGATATGTCTGGATGTGAATCAGTTAGATGGGTGGGTTAAATACAAATAAGCCTGCATTTGTGAGAGATGAGGTAAGTCTAAGCTGGTAATGACACCACAATGATTAGACAACAAGCATTTCAGACCTGCAGCTCTTCATGCTGCAGACTGTGGCTCACCTGCTTGTGGTGGCAGGAAGGCTACTCGGTGTCCTTACTGCTTTCTCCCAGCAAGGGCCCCCATACTGCTTGCTCAGCTTCCACAGGCTTTTTCTCCATGGGTGCCCACGCCATGGCCGGCCCTGTTAGGCCGCAGCTTCTCCACTCGGCTGGCACCTGGGGAAGGGAAGCGCAAGGCAGGGGCACATCACAGCCTGCTTGGGACCAGCCTGGCCGCACCACTGCCCAGCCACGCCGGCAGCCTCTTCCCTCCTGTTGCACGAAGAAGGTGTGGATGCATCAGTCTTCACAGGGTAACCATTGCCCAGGTGGAAAAACACCCCCCTTGGGACTTCTGCTCTCCGTTTCTTGCTCTCCCGCTTTGCTCGACCAGATGTTGTTCTCTGCCAGCAACATTTCAGGGAGGTTTTCATGGTAGGGCACCCACAAGTGCTGCTGGAAGCAGTTGGGAAATGAGGAAGTGGGAGGACTGTATCTGCTCTCGCACAGATCAGTGCCCCCCTTCAGGATGGGCCTGTAGGGATCGTTTTCTAACTCTGCAGCCCTTGCAGATGCCCTTCTGTGGCATCCCCTGCGTAGTATCCTGCTGCTGGTTCTGCTGCAGGGAAGAAATTCCCCACCCCATCACACCAGCTGTACCCAGGCTGTACCTGTCCCAAGGAGCGGCTGCCCCAGCTCGCGGCGGTCGTGCTGTCCTTTTCAGTAACCTGCATTCACAGTGATTTGTGGCTGCCTATAAATCTGCCACCCGTGCCCGGTGGCATCAGAGCTCTCCCAGGAAAGCCCGTTGCCATGGCCTCTCCGACTGATGCTCATCCTGTGAGGGAGGCTGGGATAAAAGCGAGCTGTGCCGTGCACTCTGCTGCAGGTGAGGCATCCCAGCGCACAAAGCACAGCCGTCCCTGGCGAGCAGCTAGGCTGGCCCGCAGAAGAGCACCGGGGTGGCCCGCTGGCCAAACAGGCAAGTTCTGTCATGAGTTTTGCTCCAGCATTGTCCTGTGCAGCAGAGTAAGGGCGCAGCCGTGACCACCCAAACAAATGCAGATTGACTGCATCGGCTGAGGGGATGACAAACATAAGGAGGAGGAATGGAGTGTGCAGCAGCTCCTGGTGGGATCAGAAGCAGTGCTGCTTTCACACAGGTTTTGCTTAGCATAAAGGCTCCTCTGATGTTTCATGACTACCAAAGGCTTTGAAATTCACAGGATTTTCAAGGAAGGCAGAAGTTCATCTGAAATGAAAGAAAGTTTACATTTTCCCTCCCACCATATTTCCAGCTTCCCAAGAATTTTCCTTTGAAGAGTCCACTGCTCCCAGAAATGCCTTTATGATGTTTTTTAAGTCATTTCCCATACAGGATAATCACTGCACAGCGCAAGCAAATGGTAGAGGTTCTGAAAGCAAAGTATGGAGGGTGAGAAGTGAGGCTGTTGGTGAGCTTTTGCTTCTCAACAAAATCAAATCATCCCACCATGAAGTAGTGCAGTTAGGAGGCAAGTATACTAGATATCCAATATTGGAGAGAGAGCGGAGGCTTTCTGAGGGGCAAGTTTGACTGAGCAGTGCCTTACTGCCTCATTGTTGACTGGAACAAGGATATAGATTTGGGCTAAGGGAGAAATTCCACTTTTTCAAACTTTTTTCTCCAGTCTGGGTGTGGGCAACTCCCGTCTGGGAAAGAAGCACCAGCAAACAGCCTGCAGCAAGGAGGAAAGGAGAAGGGTCTCACGGGCTGGCATTTTGCTTTCCAGCCCCTGGAAGGGGAGTCCTCTAGCTGATCTGTTCTGATATCTGGCCACCAGGGAATAGATAAGCATGGGGCAGACTGCAGAAACTATGAGATGAAACTGCTCCTCTCCCTCTGATAAGAGGGAGCTGGTGTTGAACCTATTACTCAGATTATGGTGGATCTGTATTCATTTCCCCTTGAGCAGCAGCTACAGAGACAGAACAGTTGGATTAAGTTTCATTTTCCTATGTAAAATGACTTAACTGGGTAGATAAAACTTAATATTTGTGAAGCCTCATGTGTTTCCCTGAGACTTGATCTCAATAATGTGTTATGAATGCCTTGCTGATTGTTTAATGAATTATTTTTCTCCCTCTCAGACTGTTAATAATAAATTATAAGTAGAAGGTATGTACAGACTGCTTGAAATAATTCCTCTAATATGAGTTCAGTTGCAAAACTCAGACTATTTTGCCTCCTGCTACCTCTGAGCAAATGCTTTTTAATGAGGATTTTGGGGCAGAGGAGTTCCCCCTGTTCTTGTGATGTAGGAAACCCTTAGGCACCTGAAGGGCAATGAGTGAGCCACATCAGGGCAGGCCAGCTTTACAAATACATGAGGCTTCAGCGGAAACCAGCTACTGCACACGCCATTGTACAGCTTCCCGATGGGCTTCCAGGCTGGAAAGCAGAGGCAGGAGGGACAGAGATGTTTTGGAGACAGAAGAGGGGAGATAGTCACCTTCTAATGCTGTGGTACAGGACTAGGACCTCGTTGTCTACCTCACCTGCTGTGGGCTTTGGGAGAGGTTCAGCACGAGTCACATTCACCTCACATTGGTTTTGTTGTCTGAAGGGCTTGTGTCCAGCCAAGCTACACGGGGAGCTCGGGCAGGTAACAGAGGAGGAGAACAATTCCCGCTGTTTGTATTAGACTTTTCTCCTAATCTAGGACAAAGCGCCCTCAGAGCTGCCAATGTCCTGCAGCTGACGAGGGAGGCAGCCTAGCTGAGAAGCCCAGACCAGGACTAGAGTCAGGTGTCCCACTGCTGGTGCCAACAACACCCACCCACATAGGACTGTTATTTGGATGGGTCTCTGTTAAAAGCTCTTAACTACAAGAGGGTTTTTTTAATAGCCATGAGCTATAAGAGCTTGACGTTCTTAACATCTGAAACTATTTTCAGTATAATCCACAGATTATGAAAGTCTGTCCCTGCGCACAGTTCACCGGGGAGGTTTCATGGATCATTTCACTTGCAGGGTTAAAATAACAGCCCACATTATACCCATAGGCATGTAAATGGATCAAACTCAGCTACCCCAGTTACTCTCGCACACGCTCTGCTCGAGGGGGGAGGGGGGGAGGAACAACAGAGCGTTAAAAGAGAAGGCGAGAGTACCAGGAGAGATGGCATGAAAGATATGGAATGCTATAATGTCAGCTGCATTTATAAACTTCCATTATTAGCTTTCACCTTCATCCTTGCCTTTTCAACCTCGCCTTTTCCAAATCAAAGTACTTTCACTTTAAATAGCACCATGCACGCAGGGGAAGCTGCTGAAAAAATCCAGTGGTGCAGTTTTCTACATGCAGCCAAGCCAGCCCATACGTTGCATTCAAACAAGAGGCAAACAGCTTTCATAACCCCTGACATGCCAGTACCACAGGTGGAGCCTCAAGCCAAGCAAGGACATTGAGGACATCAACTCAGGGGAGTGGAAGGTGGCAGAGTGACCTTTGAAGGGGTAGGATGGGCACTGTCCCACCCAGAGCAGTTGTGGATGCCCCCTCCCTGGCAGTGTTCAAGGCCAGGTTGGATGGGGCTTTGGGCAACCTGGTCTAGTGGAGGGTGGAACTAGATGATCTTTGAGGTCCCTTCCAACCCAAACCATTCTATGATTCTATGACAGAGGGGGCTGGCATAATTTGTGCTGTCCCTAGGAATGCAGGGTCATGGATTTCCTCAGAGACGATCCCATGTGATTCTCTGCCTAGTTGCTGCACACCAGCCCAACCAGCTCTAGCAAGCCAGGTTTGTGTGTGCAAGAGGAGAGAGTGATCCACAACTGAAACCCTGATGGTGAGGGGTAAGAAAGGGTTATTCAAATAAATAAATAAAAAAACATTCTGCAGCTTTAGAGGTAAATGTGAAATACAGAAAAACCTTGCAAAGCTTCCTAATTACTTATACTGAGTGTTTGGGCATACATACATACTACAGAAGCATTTCTTCCATCAATAAAGTTTCCATTAAAACCACTGTCCTGGGTCTCCTCTGCCCACAACATGGCACTGAGGAACACCAAGGCTGCAGGTTAACTCGGACTCTCAAGTGAAGACACACAAGATGGGCAGGTCAGCGCTTTTGGCATTGCTTGTTAGAGTGACTCACAGCATAGTTACAAAGCCACATAGATGAGGATTACTCACTGCTCCTTTCAGCTAATCAGAGCTCATGTCTTCTGAAAACCAGAGTTAGCAATTGTCACCTTTCCAAGCTAAGGGAGGGCTGCACCTGCAGCTGGGCTCGTTACCATCGTTCAGACACGTATAAGTCATCTTGTGGTGAGACACCGCAGTGCTGCAGAAGGGCTGGGAGGGATCCTCTGGCTTCTCTGCTCCGGCTGCTTTCTCTATGGCTCCCACAGCACCAACCGGCTGGTGGCACGCCAGCACTCCATCGCGCAGGGCGAGGGGCTCCCGATCCCTGCACAGGACACAGTCAAGTCATGGGTGGTCCCCAGGTTGGAGGCTGCCAGGTTTTGAGTCATTGAATACCATTGCTTCATGACTGTCATTTGTGTGAGCCGAGCTGTGGGTCTGCCTTTCTCATGGGACCCTGGAGTCACCGAGGTCATTTCAGAAGAAAAAAAATCTCAAAGAAAAGTGTGAAAGAAAGAAAAATTATGAAGAACAAGTGTAGGCAGCTAGAAAGCAAACAAAGGCAAGAGGAAAGGGCTGGGAAAATATGACTGACACCAGAAGTCTGAAAAGTGGTGGCTGGCAGACACCTATGCCCTTGAAGACATGTAGGCACCTATCTGCTGACTGAAATCAAGCGTGAGGTAGATATCTTTGTACCTTTAAAATTCAGGGTGTGGATTCCTCCCAGGCTGACACCTGATCCTCAGAAGTGGCACAGGCTGAGTGAGGACTGAGCAGCAGAGCCCCAGAAAGGTTCTTCTGTTTCATCCCAGGTATTACAAAGTGGGATGTTACAAACACCTGAGGTATCTCAGTTCCTTTTTCGCTGCTCTGATAATGAATGTTTTGACCGTAGCTAGTCTCCCCACCTCCTTATCTGTATGAAACCATCATTTTAAAAGCACTGGTTTTGGTGCTGCATTGCTGACTCCTGCACTTGGGCAAAATCGCTCCAGAAATCAGAAACCACTTGTAGGTCAACATTTAATAACCTTGTATTAAACTGTGTGGTCATTATTGTCCTTGTGCTACACTATGCTCTTGGCAGTCACTACAATTTCACTTGTAAAAATACCTACTCGCGTCTATACTTTCATCATGCTGGCTTATTAAAATAGCACCCGCATGGCAGAGGCTCTGCCATGGCTACTTCTCTGTCTCCAGCCATATTGCTTGTACAGCTGCTTTTCCTTTGGTTGTCAGACCCGCATGGCACCAAACCACTGACCTCTCCTGTGTTTCACAGGGAGCTAGGAAGCATTTCCATATTTCCCCACAATGGTAGCATCATTATTTTTAGTATTTGGGATATTAGAGAATAGGTAGAAAAAGGAAAGATTTCTGCCAAAAATACGTGCCCTAGTTCTTAAAAAACTTCATGTTTCAGGCATTAATTCAGCCTCTAATTATTAGGGAGATGAGTAAGATAACCCTGTAACTAACAAGCACTATAGCTTCTGGTTGAAAGATCTTTGGACCTTCCTGTAACAAATCACAATAAAATGTCTGGTGGTTGGAGATGTAGCTTATTTATAAGGATGCCTTAAGCAAAATCAGTTGGAGATGGAGAGGAGGGGAGAAAACATCTGACCAGAAATTGTATTTAATCTGTGGAGGAGCAGGAGATCCAAGAATGCTGGTTTTACGGTCTTGAAAATAGCACCAAACACTGTAGGTCTGCATTCAGGCCACCAAAGGAGAAATCTTGTGAAGCAAGCAGGTGGGGCTGATTTTAATGCAAGGAGGAAGCGTCTCTGAAGTTATCAATTTTCTTTTCAAAAAGATTCTTGCAGCAGGCAGGGATCAAGTAATTACTTTGCCCCTGTTCACAAGATATCTCAGAATAGTAACAGACCACACACCCAGGAGATGATTAAAGGAAGTCAGGGGTCAGGAACACAGAAAAGCTTGTGATACAGAAGAGAAGATTTGCATGGCCATTAATATTTCATGACTCACCAGCCATGTGGTTCAGAACAAGTATCTGCACAATAAAGTAGAATTGTCTGCCATCAGGTTGCATATTTCAAGAAATACCTGAGTCATAAAAGTATTATTTACATGCCTTTACCCACGAACAGAATGCAAACCTCTCTGGATCTCTGTACCCATCGGAGGGGAACCTGCAAGGCCTGTCTGAGGGCTTAGCAGGGTTTAAGTGGGGCCTCTGCCCTGGGCTACACCTCCTCACAGGGTGAGTTTCAGCCTAAAAGCAAAGCATAAATGGTACTTTTCTTACTGCAGGCCTATTAGATCCGGTACAAAGGAAAAGAGGTATTGCGCCGTTGGTACGTCTCTTCAGCCATTATTCCAACCCATGAAACAAAAGTGCTGTTTATATGCAAGCGTGTAGGTAGCAGTGCAGACAGAAGACCTTGCATTCTCTGCCATTATTCCCATTATAGCACATCAAAGCTCGTAATTAAATTTGGGGAAAAAAACCCCATAAATGACTACTTTTCTCCCAGTGAAAAGAGCAAGATGTGTCAGGGATTAAGCAGAAGAACCTGTCCCAGGATTTTGGCAATTACACTTTGTGAGATTTTTATCCTGAGCAAACAGAGCTTACTGTGGCAGCATAAGCAGGTCCTTTCCTCACACGCAATCAAAGCTCAGAATTTTCCCTGCCTGCACACGCCTGTACGCGGCTGGGGTAAGCGAGCGGAGCGAGCGGTTCGGCTGACTCACCGGCACGACCAGACTCTCCTGCTGCCGCCAGCCACTGAGGTAACTTTTTTCCCTGCCCGGGCGACTGGGCTCTCCCTTACCCAACCTGCTATCAGCGATGAGGCTCTTGACTCAAAAGGAACGTTTAGAGCCAGAGTGACATGGCTAAATGGTCGGAAGGAGTCCCTCAGAGGAACAAGGCACGTGAGTATTGCTCGCCAGAGCTGCTGCTGCTCTCGTTCTTGTAGTGCTCTGCGTGTGTGAACAAAAAGGTGAGAGAAAATGAGAAGCTGTAGAAAGGCAAAAAAACAAAAAGAAAAGCGCAGCACGGCACCAGAATTGCACCCAGTGTTTTACTGACAAGAAATATAAGTCTTTGCCCAGAGAATTTATCGCTGAAATGAGTCTAATAGCACCGGGCCTGATGGCCCCGTCTGTGTGCATTGCAAATTACTCACATGAGCAGCCCCACTGACTCCATCCGAAGGATTCTTCAATGTGCACAGTCTGACTCACAGTGATTAGTGACAGCAAACTGCAAGGGGAAAGGGATGACAAGGGAGAAATTGCTCTAAGGCAACATTATTTATTTCTTCCCTCCCTCCTAAAAAGAGTCAGAAGTCTGACTATTTCATTCATTGGTTTCACTTTTGTTTTAAACTAGGCCCTTGCCAGAGTGGAAATCATTTATTTCAAGGTTCCCTCACACAGGGAAGTCACAAGATAAATCCAGAGTAAGTGAAAGTCCTACTTCATTGATATAATTCATTATTATCACTGTGACATACACGACAACTTATAAAATGCAGCTGTTTACTTCACCAAGATAAAATCTTAGAAGAGTCTTGCCCGAGGAGCTAAATCCCCACTTCTCCACCTTCCCCCTACTGGGGCTGGCCAAAAGCCTTTGGTTGCCAGCTGACTTGTGGTTGAGTGAGACCAAGGATAAACCAGCTAATATTGGGCTTTGCTGGCACTCGTGGTATATGGCTGATGAGGTGATTCTGGTTTATACCTACCTGCTAACGCTGGCTCTTGCTTGAGAAACCCGAAGCTCTGTCTCTTACAACAACTTTTATCTCTTTCCTTCAGAAGCAAATAGAAAGCTCACTGCAAAACTGGCATCCCAAATGTAACCATTCACAGCTACAAGCCTGAGGCTCCAAACATTGTTGTTCTTGCATCGAAGTTAATTATTTTAAGGCATTTCAGTTTCAAAAATCGTATGGTAGCCTGAGAGTTGAGCAATCGGAACCTCACGTGATTGCAGAAGAGACCTGGTGGTTTTATGCTAACATTTGTTCCAAAACACAGTTAAGGAAGAGCACTACTAATGAAATAAAAGGCAACATCCAGCACCCAGGTGTGGATTTTTAAAAAAAGCCACCCAATTTTTAAGTTCAACTCTCAAATGGAGATTGAGTAGTTCACAAGTGTCCTCTCCTACATCCAATAACACTCACACCTTTATTTAACACTAATGCAGAACGCTGCCTCACTGCACCTTTTTCCAGCCCTTGAATTTACTGAATTTACAACAGATCTAGATTTGTAGAGGGCATCATGTGGTAAACCATCACTGTATTGTTACAGTACCAGGATTGCTATAGTCAAAAGCTCAAAGCTATTCAACCTCAGCACACAACCATGAGTGAGACTATCTGTGTGCTGGACTTCAGTGGGCTCTGCGACACCAAAGAGTTCTTGGAGCAGATACACATTTTCCCAAAAGGCAGCAGACAATTTAAGCAACCTTGGTATTTTGCCATCTGACAATACTAACAATCTGACATGTAAAAAGCAGAGCGTTAGATACGCTAGCACTATCATCGTGCCTGTCTCCCTTATTGTACTGAGAAAACCTGACTTCCACCAAGCAGGTTTGCAATACAACCCCACCTTGCCTGTCCTGCTGGGCCTCAAGTGCAGTCGCACTCCCTGCTTCTACCTTCCACCGGTGAGGAAGCAAAGCAGCGCCGTTCCCTGCAGCTGCATCTCTCTCACTTCGCCTCTCCTCAGATTTCCTGACTGAAAAACTGGAATGCAGCTCAGCCCATCCACAGTGAGCCTGCAGGATGGAGAAAGCTATGAACACAAATCAAGGCAAAGCAAGAGACAACCATCTCCAGCACTGCTGGTGTCCACTGAGTAATCCGGTCTGAGACTCAGCTGGCCTAGGAGATTGTGCAACCTTTTTGTTCTATGGGCTTGACTAAATAAGAAGTGAAAGATTTTTTGTTTTGCTTATATGCTTTATTTTTAAGCACATTCAAGATTGTAAAACACTTGGACGCCATGATGATACCAGAGCACTCAGTGTTGTTCTATCTGAGCACTCCAGAGCCTTGAATGCAGTCATCCAGAGCTGACACACTACTGGGGTACTCCTCTATCCTCATCTCACCGACAGGGAACTGACGTACAAAGATTCAGAACAAGAGCAACAAAGGTACTTGAGTGAAACAGTACTGAGCTTCTTTACAGGCAGCTGAGGAACGCAAAAAGCTAAGTTACAACTGTGCATGCTGTGCACCTGAAAATAGGGAGAGATGTACCCGAGCAGCTGAGCTGCTAAGCAGGTTACTGTGGGTGCGGTTGGGAAACAGGGATTTTTTGGCCGGTACTTTCCCCTCTGCACTTCAGCAGTTATGTTGTCTCTGGGTATCGGGGAATTTCTTTTTTTGTTGATATCCTTGCTAAAAACAGACAACAGAAGATAAGGTGATGGTCTTTTCTTTTATGGAATAACATAAAAAGACTTTTCTGTTGAAAACCTGGGCAATCACACCCCTTATTTTGACACCCAAATAAGGCCTAATTCCCACTTCAGGTGACTGGGTTTTTGTGGATTTGGCTGCCAGGATCTTGTCAAAATTGCACAAGTCATCAGCAATGAAAGCATCTCAAACCTAGGTGTTCCAAGTGTTACATTTGTGCCCTCACCGAGACATTCCTTTTCCATCTGCTTGGACAGAGTCACGTATATTTAAAACAGGCTTTGTAAATAATGTCACACTGGCACATCCTGATTTAGACCTGAAGTCTTGCTTGTAGTCTTTCTGTACCAAGACCAAACTGGGCCACCTGGCCATCCTAATGAAGGGAGCATTTGTCTATGAAATGTAAGACAGCACAGAAGGGGGCAGGGCAGAACCTTAGAAGAAAAGAACATGAAATTCAAATTAGGCTGAAGAAGGGAAAGATTTCCAACAGAGAAATTAACAAGTTTGCTTAAGATAACAGGGAGATATGGCAAACCAGCTCTTCAAGGACTGAGATAATTTCAATTTTCTTCACTTAAAATTCCAGCCTACAGTCTCTGATGAACTTCTGTCAACATAGCATGGGCTTCTTGACAATGCTGCTCTTGTTTAGGTTTGTCTTCTCCTCCTGGCTCATATAAAGTCCAAAGTAATTTTATTCATCTGTTAGGACAGGATTCAAAGCTCTGACATTATTGTCATTCTTTATCTTCTTTCAGTCCAGATAGGTATACATTTCCTATTTTCTCTCAGAAACAAAGCTGAAGATCTGCTTCATTCGTTGCCTTTCAGGGAAAGAATCAAAATTGTCTCATCACTAAGGTTATATGGGAAAAGTCACACAAGAGCATGCAAGTAATGGCCCTGTGGTCCCCTCTGCAGTACTGGATCCAAACCTAGGTAAACAATCCAGAGATTTACTAGAGTAGTATGTGTGTGAAGGTCTCCAGATTGCACCCATGTGAAAAATCCAATGGATTTTGCCATGGCAATTAACATGCAGTAACATCTCAGAATTGGTAACAGATGTTTAAACTTTTGGAGATTAGCAGGTAGGCTAGCAAATAAACTATGCTCCCTGCATCACAATTTTACCATTGCTACCTAACATCTGAGGCCAAGACCTTAAAACCTTCCTTTGAAAACGGCTGTGCTCCCTGGAAAGGCACATCCATAGGAGTGATTTGCAGTGCCTTGCCATTGCACTACCTCTGAACTGCACAAGGTACGTTCTTAGTCCCGCAAAAACCACTTTGCCCATTGTTATAAATTACCAAACAACAGAATCTGGAAATCATAGCTGGAATGGTGCACACAACTAACAACTAAATATTACATCGTGCATTTCTAACGTACCTAATAACAGCGAGACTCCAAAATAGTGATCCTAGAATCTTTATTGTATAATAACATTCCCATAATACTCTTGCTTACATAACCCACCTTTTTTACTGTAGTAACTTCAATTAAAAAAATACCCCTTTAAAATACTGCCCAGAAGGTAGAGACCGATACATCTTTCATGACACAAAAAACCTGACTACAAAAGATGGAGTTTCATTTTCATATTGTAAGAGAATTACAGAAAGCAAACCAGCAGCAACACTGAGCCAAGTGCTTGCTGAATGACTGACCCGTGGCAGGACCAAGAGGACCTGGGATTGTCCTAGCTTCAGGCAGTGGAAGTACCACCTGCTTCAGAAAGGCCACCCTCAGGGAACTGAAAATCAACAGAATCCATTCTGAAAAGGTCCCAGTAACAAAAGCAGTTTGTCTGCTTAGCCTCTTGGCTGCATAAGGGGTTTACAAATATATAAAACTTACAGAAAGCATCTCCATTTACTGATGAGCTGCTGAAATGATGCAATGTTGAGAGGTGTGCCATTATTTGGCGTATTTTCCTTGAACCTCACCTCTGAGTTTATCCAGTTTACTATTCAAAGTAGTCAACCTTGTTTATTGCTGAAGACAAAAACACTTTGAAAATGCAGTGACAGGAATTAAAAAAGGCAAATATATTCTAGGCTATTTCGTAACAAAAACTTTAAAATGTGTAGTTTGGGCAGTTACTGGTTATTTGTGGTTGATAATTTTAGAAGAATTCACCTCAACAGGATCTGGCTGTCAGTTGTCTATTTTTAATTGTTTGAGAACTTGATATGGATACTGAGAAAACAATTGGATAATATCTCTTTCTGCTTTTGCTGGTAGACCTGAATGTCAAAGTAAAAGACATTCATTTCAGACACTGCATTTTGCACTCTTTAGTACGAATGCTTGTCATTATTTTGACATAGATAATGGCTAAATTTTTATTTCCTCAAGGGAACTACAGTAACTGTAGTAAAAACATTCAGGAGACATCCAGTAACATTAGGCCATCCGCCATAAACATACCAAAACACTTATCCAGAAAGCGCTGGTAGAACAGTAGTAAAGTCTGTTCACAGGAATTTTCCAGTCACTGAATTCTACATCTAACTTTAATTTGTAGACCAAAAAATGCAATTCCTAGCATGAACATGATTATAAATAAATATTACTGACTTGGTGCAAGAGATAAGGAAGATCGTAACAATTCTGTTTTCTCGGGGTCTGGATGGATGAAGGAGGAGGCGTGCACAGTGCAGCCAGAGACAGCACAGAAAGTCAGGCTGTGCCCACGCTTCAGCCCAGGACTGCAGCGCACAGACGCGCTTGGGTTTGACGCAGAGTAAGAGCAAAGATGTTGAGGGTTTCTTTACCTCCTTGGGTGGTACACACCAAATTGCATCTCTACAGCCTATGAACTACCAAGATGAAAGCCAGCTCAGATACGACTATATGCCACCACTTGGATACCATGGAAGATATTTCTGAATGCTACTTGCACCAAATTTTTCTTCCTGCCTGGAAGAGTGCAGGAGAAGAAGTGTACCTAAATGTTGGTATTTAGCCTCCTCTCCCCTATTCTACCAGACTCCTGAAGACGCCACATTTAACCTTATCTGTTGTACAGTTACTTCTGAAGCAAACCATTTTTTATTTAAGCTGCATAACACAGGATGACTTTTTAGCATAGTAAACAATTTCTTTGTAAAGAAATTGTCTTAAACTATAACCAGGTATCATCACATAAATATTAATGAAAGTGTTAAAAGACCATAATCTATTTCGTCTCCAAAGTGTGTTTCTCACTAGATTCATACCAGGTAGGGTGGCAGATTTATCATCTTTATTTTCTATAGTAACCAGAACCTCCTCCCCAAACCAGTATGTTAGCTTTACTACAAAGTAGTACTCTCTTCCTTATTTGCCCTAAACAATTGTAACAATGATGCTTACAGAAGTACAACGACATCATGTCATCTTTAAGAAATTTATAGAATTGGTGCATCCACAAATCTATATTCAAAATGTGTATTGCATGTTTATGGTATGTAATGCATACTTGCTTAATTTACCGTTATAGACAACAACAACAGCATATGCTGTCAAGAAACTGTCAAGCAAAAAAAATACCCTGGTAATCAGATGACCATGAAAATTTAAACCTCTTCAACAATTAACATCTTTCAGAACACTGCTAAAAGCATTAATGAAAATTGAAGTGTGAAAAATGTACATTCTTTATTCTGCTGTTTAGATACAGAATAGAATTTATCTTTTCAGAAAATAAAACTATAGCTACAGCTTTGAGAGCTGTCAGTTTGCTTTTGAGGATAAAGTACATGCACTTTTTCCAGTTACTTTATTGCACATAATGTACAGTCATAAATGGTGTTTTATTTACATGTGTTTTGGCAATGTCCACGTTTGTTTTTCCCCTCAGAATACATTATTTTGCACAAACAAAACCTTAAATGTTTCACACAAACTGCCATAATACAAGTCAAAGCATATATGTATATATGTTGTTTCGTTGTTGCTGTTTTTTCACTTAATTCTCCTACGAGTTTCAGATCTCGGTTAATCTTTGCCTTGGGAGCCACCATTCCTCCCAGTTAGTCTGGTGTCAAAGACGGACATCGGAACTGCTGGCACCAAGACATCAGCACTGCAACCTGCCGTGCCCAACACCCGCCTCCTGCGCAGAACCGCACCACCTGCCATTAGCGCGCAGGCACATAGAAGGAAGAGCACTGCACTTTCGTTAACCAGTTTGATTCAACATTGATTACCATGTGTTAATGTTACGGTTCATGTGTTATTTGGACAGTATTCCATTAATAGTGTTTCAGAAAAATATATCAAATATAGTAAAAACAAAAGAGAAATTCCAATAACAATTATGCACTTTCAACCCTAGGAATGTGTTACTCAGATCCCATTCTGTACAACATGCTATTTACGATGACTGCTATTTTTACCCAGACACAAAGAATTAAGTGTCATACACTCTTAAGTATATTTCCCCAAAGTTAAAAGCAATTTCTTAATGGATGGCAACACACTTCAGTGTTTGCTTGCATTTTCAGGGCTGAAAACTTTTTAGTGGTCCCCCTCAAAGAGTACGATCTGGGAATAAACGATTCATTACATGCAGATTTTGGACATACTTTCTCAAGATACGTTCAAATAAAATACCCATATTGTCAGTATACACTGAACATATGTTCAATTAAAAATATTTGAAAGATGTCCCTGAAGACTCTTATGAAATATATTCTGGATTGATAATACACACACACACACAAAAAAAATACTCTCAGAGAAACCGTATTTGTTGTACTTTGGTACAACAGTTCACTTTTACAAAGTGAATAGCATCGCTCAGATTTTACTTTGAAAGGCTCTGTGATGTTTTTGTTTATATTCTGACCTACTAAAAGAAATAAATAGATTTACCCTAAGATAAATCCCACTTTATTGGATGGAACAGCAACTCTTTGACTTGAATGTATGATCTTCCAAATGTTAGGACAATTTAACCCCAGAATAAAAATAAAGAAAAAGAACAACCTAGCTTCAGTGATGTAGCAATATTGAAGCCATCCTCAAATTCAGTTCTAAAAATATCTTGTTTCTTTCCTACAAGCAGGCAAAGTATAAAATAGTTAAATTTTCAGACAGGCACTTAGGTAAACTGAAAAATGCATTTGGTGGACAACAATAATTAGTATAAAATTTTCATTTTAGAATTTTCCTTTTCTTGCTGTCCTTCAGCTTTAAAGTACTTCAAAACTTTTACTACAGCAACTTTCACTACTGCATATAACGAAGAATGAGATGAAAATGCACTGTGGATAAAGTATGACAGTAGTTCGTATCTAATAAAAATGCAAAATAATAAAAATACTACAGAAAAGCAGTAGTTCTGCTGAATAGAAGTATTCTTCAATATAAAACACTAATGTCTTGTCCCATCTAAATAGTTTCACCTATACTGGAGAGAGTACTTCACCAAGTTTAAATGTATGCCTCTGATAAAATTCTTCAGGAATATAAATTATTGGTTCTGAAATTACAGTGGTGTCATTAGCCGGTCAAAAGGTCCTGACATCATCTGTTGTAAATGTCTGATTTATCATCTCCCTGTGGCTACCTTTTAGGATACTAATATATTCATGATCTGTTAAATGAAAAATATTTCTGTACAAGTGAAATGCATTGATATTTTGGCTGTACCTATACATTTTTGTAAAACAAAGAGCTACATGCCATTAAAAAACTAACAAACATCTTCATCAGAGCTAGACTATTTTTCCTCCATAAAATTAAAGAGGCATTCTATTTTAATTACTACCAATATTGTGAGAACTTTTTAAAATTAAAGTTTTATATTGCATGGATTTCAAGATACGTAGTTTGAAACACCATAAATTAAAGAAGGCATTTGAACAGATGCAAAGACTCCTCATCTGCATTTTTACTATCTAGAGGAAAAAGTCTGGGCTTTCACAAAAACTGTTGATATCTTAAGAGTGATCTACATTGAGGATCTCCCTCAACATTAGCTGTAATTACTGTCCATTTAAGACTACAAATATAGGAGGACGACCCAGGATATGTAAAGGAGCCTCAGACAGCAGAAGCTTTAAGGAGGAGAAATGTTTCTGTAAAAATATTTGCATAGATGTACATTCAAAACAGCATTTTCACCATTTCAATTCCCTGCATTCATGTCGCTACAGTCATCCACAGGGATAAAGATCACATAAAGGCAGCCCTGGAATTTGAAATGGCTGTTGCTTGGTAATTTAGCGAAAGGTGTATTTTTGTACTTTCTGCAGTCATTAGGAAATGATCCAGTCTGACCTTTGGCTTACAGAAATTGTACTCCCCTGAGCTAGGCAATACTGATAGACTATAGAAGAAGTAAAAAAAAAAAAAAGTTACTTAAAAATAGCATGGTATGAAGAAAACAAGGCACTTCTGGCAAGGAAAACCCCCAGATTTTGTATTTCGATGTACAGTAGTTCTATCTAAAAGTATTTTGTGCTTAGAAATGTCACGTGATGCAACAGCGATTCAGGTGCCAAAACCAACAAATCACAAACTCCTATGAGATTAACTGCAACCTCTGAATGGTTCAACAAAGAATCAAACTGGTTTCTGTACACCATCACAATTTACCAATTCACTGGCATCTTTGCTCTTTTGCTGTGAGCCGCTAGTAATTATTTTAGAGAAAGAAAAAGAAAGTGTGGAATTAGTAATGCAGATGCTGAAAGGCAAGTGGCAAGACTCTACAAGAAGAATGCCTCAAAAAATGCTACTTTGTTCCCATTTCTACTGGCACCTATTCTCCAAGGTAAAAGGCCAGAATGACCAAAGCCAATTTAATAGTAGTGTGCAGAATGTCAGCTGACAAACAACATAAAAACAAGTCACGTTGTGTTATCTGTGGTCACGTTCTTCAGGGTTAGTCCAGTAACTCAAGACTTTACATTCTTCTGTCTTTATTTGTTTATTTTAATTAAACATGTAATGGTTAATAAACAGACATAGTCCAGAGTTAGTAGGTTGGTATTATAACATTTATTAAAATAATGCTATGGGTTAATAGAAACAGCAAAGAACCAAAGAATTAAAATGCAAGCTATGTAAAAACCCAACTAAAACCCAAATATGTCTAATGTATTCATCCAGTAGCTAACTAAAAGCCCAAGAAAGACAACACTCCCAATATAATAAAGTACTGCAAAACAATTGGCAATTTTTCAGTTATCAAAATTGTGGGTTTTGCATTTTGTATCCTTTTTTCTCAATCAGGAAAAAAATTCTTTTGAATGTTATATAACATACATATAAAACAAGATAGAAAAATACATTATAAACTTGTAACAATGGCTGTAAATACATTATCTTACATGTTTCTCATAGGCAATAGGTTGGTTATGGTACATACATAGCATGAAACTACTAAGATAATAAAGAATAGACAAATACATGTCATCTGTACGGTTACATACAAGCGACACTCCCATCTACCCACTCTAAAAAAATTACATAATACTGTCAGAAAGAAGTCTTAAAACTACTTATTTTAATAAAGAAAAAGTCATTAAAGAATGATAATACTGAGAACCAAGGCATTCAGAGATTTCAAAAGTCATGCTTTTTTTTTTTTAAGTTGATCCAAAATTTTGTCAACTAAGTTTTCAGAAGTTTGTTCAGAGCAAACATTACTTTCACATGTCACACATCTATTTCATACACTTCCCCTCCCCCCCAGTAAAAGACCTTTGATAAACATCTAAAATGTCCAGGTTTTATCATAGTTGAGATGAAACTGGATCAAATACTGGTATTGTTTTAGCAAATCTCTCTTCAAATGTTCGAGTGTCGCAAGTTTATTCAACCAACCAACCAAAATAAAATCAAAATGGCACAGCATATACTGTAAGTAAAATCAACACAACTGTATGTGTAACAGGAAGACAAAGCCGGTGGCACAATAAACAAAAAGCTAGCTGAATACAAAAGGATGAATGTCTATTGCATAGTAAATAAACTGATAATTATTTCCAGGTGAGACAAGATGTTAGATGAGGTCACCATGCAGGTGCTTAAAAACGTAAGCCCTCTTAGCTTACTATTGACCTTTCATTTGGAAGCTGCGAAGATTTGCAGGAGGAGAATAAGTTGACAAGAGGGGAATAAAGTTATCACCTGATATTTGCCAAGTTTAGTACTGAGCCCCATGTGAAGTAATACTTAATGTTTTCAGAATTAAATACTGTGCGTTCAACAGCTTCAGCTCTTGCTGTTGCCCAGCTATACGAATCTCATGCGGAAAACAGAGTATGGCTGGACTTCAAACAAGTAGCTGATGTCCCTCTCCTGCTTATCTTATGACAAAAAGCCAGCGGGCAGATCTAACAAGAGTCAAAGAAGAGCTGAAAAACAAGTAACTTGTATGCTGTTTGCCACTGCAGGAGCTGCTTGTAAAAAATGGGGACCTGCTCAGACTAGAACTGAAAACTAGCTAAGCGCTTTCAATTTCGTTATCCGCAGAACATCAGTTTTCTGGGTGACGCTGAAGCCTACTATATCTGATGTATATTTATTCCAACCAAAATCAAGAAAACTCCTCTCCATCCCTGAACACAAATGACACGCTTCCAGCTCTACAAACATTTGTCAGCTAATAGTCCCCTTTAGCATGAGACAGTCTGTATCACAGAACCCTTTGGTTTACATTGCGCAAGTACAGCATTTGCTATGATTTAAAAAGTAGAGTGGCTGAAATAATGGTGGGCTGGTTTGACAAAAACTTAGCAAATTATTTTACGCAATGAGATTTTGGCAAAGTCACATCACACTCGTATGGCAAAAATCAGGTAATTAATATGGTCAACTCATCATTTGTCTTTCCTCACAGCTTCTTTCACATACTGGGCGACTGAGTGGCATGCAGTAACTTGTCTGAGGGAGAAGCTGATTATACAAGACATTTGACTAAATGACCATGAAGAAAATAAGGCACTTCCTTTTCTTTAGACTTATTCCAATACTTAAAAAATAAAAAAGAAAGACTAAAAGGCTCTTTTGGTCTTTTGTTTTCTTGACAACCACCAGAAAAAATCATTTAATGAAATAAAGGGTTTCTTTGTTCTTTTTTTCTTTTTTTATAACACTTGAAAGTATAAAATGCTACATTTCCAAAAATATATTTTTTTTTCTGCACCAGCACCCTTGTATAGTAAAAGTATCTACTTTTTTGTTCATTTTGTTTCAATGCACTACACTTTATCTACAATTTCATTACATGTATACAGCAAATAGGCAAGCATGGCTTTTACATCCTTAATGAATTTTTTTCTATACAGGGAGGTTTAAAAAAAATATTTGAACAGTTTGCCCAGTAATGTGACACATAATGCATGTACCTTGTTCTCATGTAATCTTCCGAGGAGATTAAAATATGGTTAAAATAATTTAAACTCAGATTTTGCTTTAATAGTGTTGCTGTTTTGTTCTCTGCATTAATGTAGTTCTGAAAAGTCATCGTAATCTGCATTTCATGGCACACTTTCCTTTAAAACGTCCAATTTGGCAGGCAATAGAAAAAAAGGCTGCAACATCTGCCCTTTGAGGGCACCGGTAGTGACTAAACAGCGTATCAAATTTTGAATACTTTTTGGAATCCCTTCCCCAATGACATCCCTGACCAAAGGTTCATGCATGATGCATCATCACACAGTACATTCAGAGAGAGCTTTGACTTCTTTTTTTTCCTTNCATTCAGAGAGATTTTTTTTTTTTTTTTTTTTTTTTTTTTTTTTTTTTTTTTTTTTTTTTTTTTTTTTTTTGAGAAGAAATATATTCCTAGAAGTCTCTCACAGTAACTGCCTCTGTCATCGGGTAGTTAAGGGACATCTGTCTCCATCTCGTGCGAGGCCTCCTTACCGTTCGCTTGGGGTGGGACACTAGAGGATGATCAGTGCGGAGGGATGAGTTGGACCTTATTGCTTTACTACTATTCAGTGCAGGTTCTAGAACCACTTTCACCCAAACAGGAGAACAACAAAAAGCGGAGTTGGAGGACAACAATTTCTTTGTCTGTTTTGTTAGATGGTAAGACGAACGGACAAGTGCCCCAGCTCGCTGCACTGAAGACAGGCAAGCAAAGGCGTTTACCAGTTAACTGATCAGCAGGCAGGCATGGTCAGGTCATCATTGGGTGAAGAGTTCAGAGGTCAGAAGGTCATAGGTTAGTTGCCGGTGGCGGCTGGGTGGTTAGAAACAAAAAAAAACAAAACAAAAAAAAGAAAGAAAAGATAGAGAAGAGATTAGTTCCAGCTAGTGACGGCTTAATGACAACATGAAAACTAATCACAACTAATAAAAAAAACAAGCATGTTTAATTCTGACATACTGATCGACACCATCTACAGAATGCAATAAAATCATGACAGCCCTCCATCATGATTTGGACACGTGAAGGAGAAGCCCGCTCCCACAAAACCGGTTAACAGGAGAAATAGAGATAAAATACGACTAACGACTAATGGTTAGTAGCAGTCGATGAAGGAAATTGGAAAACAAAAACGATGAACAGTTTTGGAACTGGGTAGAAGATTTCTGGAACAACAGTCAGTGCACAGCATCAGTATCTGACTGCTATTAAGCATTAGTACCTCCCCAGGTGCAAGCATTAAAGCAACTATTAATGATGGATGTGATTATTAATAACTGGTTGTTAAAAGAATGGAGTCATCTATGGAATTCTGGACTTAGAGAAACAATTTGGTTCAACAAACTATGGGCCAAACAAAGGGTTTTTGTTCAATAAATTTTTTATTGCCTTTCATTTATTCTATTTACAAACAACATGGAATTTCTTGGCCTCATGATACAAAGCAATACTAAACTGTAGTCTAGCAACGTAGGCATCGTTGTGGGAACCAGGAAAATGCCCAGCCTGCTACTTTAGCCAGCATTTTCCCGTTCAAAATACTATTTTACACATATAGGACACTTATAAAATGCACTTGCATGTAAACACTGTAAAAGTCCTGCCATTTTAAAGTCTATACTTAAAAAGCTCTAAGTACATCAAAAAATAGAGAAAATATCTAATTGATACTAATAAGGCATTTTAAAACTACAAACAGCTCTCTTTATTCATTTTCAAAGCTAATACTCTGCAAATACAATAAAATCTGACATTTCATATACATTCCTGCTTTATATTTTTATATTTTAAAAGAAGCCACCTGTAAATACTATTTTCTTTCGCAAAAAAAACCCAAAAAAACAAAACAAAAAAAAAACCAACAACAAAAAAGTAAAACCCAAAAACACAAACAAATTACAGTAAAACATAAAAAAGTTCTCAAGTGGAAAGTTATCATTCCCAATGTTCTTGAGCTGTTCCTTCTTTAATCATTCTCTCACATTCTCCTTCACCAAACTTGGTCCACTTAACAGTAGTATGATTTATTTTTTTTTAAGACTCATTCAACAGCTTACTTATAGCTAATAAATTCTGAGGTTGATAAAGTTTTTGTACTGTTGCCATTTTGACTAAGGCAGAGGAGATGAAAGTGAGAAAGGTATTCAGTGCAAAGTCAGATTTGTGCCATTACATGAAATGAAGTCCAGTAGGTGTAAGAGTCACAGATAGCATTGATTTAGCAATCTTTCTCATGGGCTTATTTACTTTCACATAATAAAAATGGCCTATCATTTAGGATACAGTTTATAACACTACAAAAAATTACTACTGTAATGTAAATGAGACCACATGCTCCCTGAATTTTTTCAGAATCATGCTAAGTGGGATTTGTTTAAATTAAAACGGCTGTTTCAAAAATAAGCAAAAATAAAAATAAATATTTTATGTGGCACAATCTCACCACTTTACAGGTATACTAGAAACAGACTCTTAAAGCATTTTGATACTGATTACAATTTTGATTAAATGGTATTAAAATTATATATAAAATTATGTGACAGTTGGTTTGGATAAAACATTCAAGAAAATTCTCAGCATTAATATTTCTTGTGGAGTTTATAATCAAAGCAAGCTACCTTTTAAAAATACCAATACACCTGTGATACATCCTCTGCCAAGTCTCTGGCCTTCTACAGTACACACAGGTTTGTCAACTGTGCAACACCATTTACAGTTTATTACAATTAAATCAGTCAGTCCTCTGTTATATGCATCAAAATTCAATTTTGTATTATTTATAAATGGGGGTTTTATTCTTAGTTAAAATGAGCTATATTTTTCAACCCTTCACCAATTCTAAATGCTTAGTTGTAAAACATTTACACATTTGGGGATTCTTGCTTTAAATGCAGTGCTTATCTCTAAAAAAACCAAAAAAACACAACAAAATACCTAGCCAAAGAATAAAAGCCTACTTAAAAAGTGAATGCAGTCGTACTACAAAGTCATCTGAAAGTCAATTTAGAATTTTAAAAAAACTTCAGACCCAATGAATGTGAATATAAATTCAGTGACATTTAACTATATAAAAAAACCCAAACCTTTCCACATTGAAAAGAAAAGTATTTCGGTTTGCTGACATTGTTTTTCATGGCTATACCTATAGAAGTATATTGGTGACAGAACAACCAAATAGGTGACTGTGGTAAATACTGACAGTATTTTAAGTCTACAACATAATTTTAGCACATTAAAAGAAACTGTTTTGCTGAGCAAAGTTCTCTTCAAAACCTTTTGTGAAACTGTTAGAACTGTGCAGTGATAATTTAGGATTTCAAATTCAAAATACAATGAAGTACAGTTGTAAAATTAATTTTGTGTAAGTTTCTTAATACACACTGGGATTATTTAGATAAGACTTTAAAATAACATTCTCCTGAAATATCAGCATGGTCATCATGCTGAAAGAGAGAGGTATGCACGACTTACTCTACAGGAGATAAGCCATGTGTATTTATTTTTTACTTAAGACAGTAGGCTTCCAATATTGCTAGAGAAGAACACTGTATTATCAGAAAATGGCTGTATTTTAAAAGAAGGTGAAATGATACCAATAATTAATTTCAATTACTTGTAAGTGACCCAGGTGCAATACCTAGGCCCTTTGTAAAATATTTAAAATCTATGTTGAGTAAATCCTACAATGATGAACTTGGTACAAATTGGTATTTCCCCCTCCCCGTGCTTTATCGGTATATTTACTGGTTGTCTCAGGCAATATCTAATTAAACAAAAAGGTAGTCCCACCTGTCACCTGAAACTACAATTGCAGATCATGAAAGACCTTTAGCAAAAACTGATTTTTGCAACATCAGGTCAAAGTTTCAAAGACAACCAAATCCTTACAACCCATTACTCTTGACAGAGGTAGGCTTTAATCTTTCTTCTAGTTTCTTTTTTCTAGTTCCTTTTGTTACTTTTTTTTTTTTTTTTTTCTTTTCCTAAACATGGGCTATGACCTTATTCTGATTATACCCTGTTGCCCATTGAAGAATTCTCAAGAAATGAGAAGCCGCCAATGGGCTGTAAATAGTGTGCGGTGATATAAAAGAAGAAGCAATCTTCTAGAAAACTTAAGTAGTGTTTGTTATCAACTTTACACTTTCTGTAAAGGGTAAGATCATATGAAAGATAAAAGTTTTCCATAAATACAGCAAATATCCAGGATGGCCTTTATAACTGTTTGGACTGAAATCTGTGTTGTTTCTTGTAGTTAATTTATGGAAGGTTGTGAGAAGTGAAGTGTAGTCAATGTTAGGAGATGTCAGATCTGTCACCTGAATTTGGCTTTTGAATATTACAATATCATGGAAGCCTGCACAACACTGATTTTGATGAGAGCAGAATAATAATACTTGGCACATAATGCTTTGCATCCTCAAAGCCCTGTACAAAACAAGAACCCCCACAACACCCCTGTGAGGTAGGGAAGTATTATTATCCGTATTTTACAGATGGGAAAACATACACAGAGAGATTAAATGACTCGCCGAAACCCACAGTGAGTCAGCAGCAGGGATGGGATAAGAATTCAGCCCACACACTGCTTTCTAGCCAATGTCAATAAACCGAAAATATCACTTTTTTCAATAAGCTTAAATACTTCATTCAGGGGTCCAAAGGCATTACACTTGAGGAACAGGAGAAAAATGAAGATTTACTTTCCGTTCAAGGGTTAAAGAGAGATGCCCAAATATTGGATGTCATCTCACGAACAGGACTTCAAAAGTTGCTTCTCCTTCAGGTTACACATTTTAGCAGCAAAAGGCAAATACCAAGAAATAGATTTTGGCAAAAAAACCAAAACACCCTCCCTTCCCTCACCCTTAGTAATTCAAACTCAAACAACTTTTGAAGTATTATCTTCACAGCCCTTACCTTTCTGAATTCAGTCAGGTATCTGAGAACATGCATCCTCCTCATAATATACAGTACAGTGGCTCAAAAGTTTACTGGGAAAAAAGGAATCTAAATCTTCAAATTTCTCCAGACACAGACAGGAGGCATTTATTCCTTTACTTCTTTCTCATTAAGCAACCATCCATTCATTTTATTTTGCAACACCAATCTGATATTTCCACATCAATTAAAAGAACAAATTGAGGGGAGAGGGGGGGAACCACAACCAAATTAATTATTGCAGCACTGAATTCATAGTGTTTCCTGATGCAATGGATCTTTAAATAGTTTTTAAAAGGGAATCAGTTATGCATTTATATTAAATATATCACAAAGTTTCTATATTTAATTGAGCTGGGAAAGCCAAGTTTACAAAACGTTTTTAAAAACACGAGTATTCCCAAAGCTTTAAAATATTAACTATTCAGATTCTTGAGAAAAATAATGAACGGGTCAAAATAGGGTATTTGGTTAACCAGCTGTGGTGTTGCAAATCTCATGTACACTCAAAGCACTTCTTACAAACAAGAACTGCAGAACTAAACTAACCTCGGTCTGCGGTCACAATCCTTTGGTAAGGATGGACACGCATATCGTGCCTTCGAACTTTAGTAGCCACCGCACCTAGTTAAATTGCAATTACCAAGACAAAGTTAGAAAACATTCAAAGAAAACATTAACAGCAGGTTTATCAAAATGGGTTTAAATGATCATTAACTACAAAAGTTCATTTTAAGAAAAGCAACAAGTTAAGGCACAGTAGTTTCAAATCTTAATCTTAAAAAGACGTTTATCTGTGCAGATTAATATTGCATTTATTTTAAACATCCTGGCCTTAACCTGTTTAATCCATTCATTTACAATCCCAAAATTACAGTATTTCATGAAATCTATTAGACCCAAGCACATTTAAGCTTTACTAGTCACATATTCACTGAAGTGCCTTTCTTGCAGCAGGACTATTTTAAATAATGCCATCTTTTAATACTGACAATTATTTGCTAACCTTAAGATCACTTCCAGTTCTATCACAAAAAAAAGTTTTAAAGCAATTCTTCAAGCCTACAGATTGTGATTTTTAACTTTAAGTCAATAAGTATGAACTGCAATGAATTAGGTGATTAGTAAAGCAAACACTATATAGAACACTTAGCAGTCAGTATACTACTATACACTCATAAATTACAGCTACTCTGTAATAATAGGAGCTAATCCAAATTAATAGCACTATTTTATTTTAAATCTATGTGCAAAAAAGTGCAAGTAAGTCACTGACTGCTAGGCCAAGCTTTTTTCAAGGCTGCTGAAACTAAGCATTTGTTAAAATTCAGATCTGATGAAGGATCAGTTAAGACCGTTCTTGAATTCTTAGCCTTTCGTTGGGAAAGCCATACCTGAAGATAAAAGGAAGGGAATTAAAAGTTAGTCACCAACTAAAATTTGATCCCAACACCAATATCCCCAAAAATACTAATAGGGATGCATTTCTCTGCCATTTTTAACAGAATTATTTTAAGACATCTTAAAGGTCCACCACAAAAATGGACAAAATATACCCTACTATTAATGAGAATGAGTGTATTAAGAAAAAAACTCAATGAAAAACTAATTTAATTCCATTAACTCCATACAATTGCTCTGATAATACAGCAGATGTATTAAGAGTTATTGATTCTATGCTACCTAAGTGGGAGTGTGATTCCCACCCCCCCACCCCCTTTTCCTTTTTTAAATAAGATTGCTTGGTGACGTCTGTTTTGGGCCATACACCTGTGCTCTCGCAGCTAAGTCCAAAGGTATGCAATGATTTCAGATGCCATTTTAGGAGTAATTTTACACTCCTCTCTCTTTATAGAAAATTCTGTGAGAAATCAAAGTTCCCTTCATCGTATTAAATTATTACTGTGGAATGGTGTATTTCTTTACTTGCTATTAATTGAATTCAGGAGAGGGGTTTGCCACTAACCAGCAACTGATAGCTACTGTGACAATGCCTGTAACTGTGACTTTACCCCAGGATGCACCACAAGTGGACTTGCAGATTGGGGGTGGAGGAGCTGCAGAGAATATTTACGTGTTTGTGGCAAATTAATAAATGATGACATTATCACATGTTCACTGAATTTTGGCTATGGGTTAACAAACAACAACCGTTAAGTTTCTCAGACAGACCTACTGCATATTTTCGCCCTACTAAAATTTTTATTATTGACTCACTAATCCTGAAAGGCAGAAGTCTGAAATACATATTCTTTTTTACTGTACAAAATATAACATAGGAACATGCACACATACAGATAACTCAACAAGTATTTGTCACTTAAGTGAAACGCTGATTTTTTGCAGTACTTTCAACAAAATATCGACTTTGAACCTTATTGTCCAGTGCTCATTAGAGATGTTTAGAAATTGTGTAAATCAATAACTGCCACTGAACAAACTAAGATCAAAGTCCTATAAAATCAACATTATGCAGCACCAAGGTCATATGCAATTCAGAACAAACTGAAGAGGAAAGATTATTTAGATTCTGTAGAGGGTAGGGAACGAAGAAACTATTGGAACTGCTTGTTCCATATTGACCAGTTAACTGAATTGTCACGGCTACTTTGTCATTCTCGCGTTCACACAGCAAGTCAATGGTCTGAAATATGAGGAATGATGGATATTTCAATCCAATGTATATAAAAGAATCCATCAGTAAAGTTGCTAATTGTATCATCCTTTGGTCAGAACTTAGTTTCCTTTATAGTCATTCACTGAAATTATTTTCTGCTTACAAAATGATTTACAGCTTTCTGATGCCGAGGATTTATCAGTTGTGTACTAAATAAAGAAGTAAAAACTCCAACAAACTGAAAAAACGCCTTTCCATTCTCTCTAGTTTTGCTACAAAAAAGGTACAGCAAAATAGGAAGTTCTCTCTTCCAAAGATTACTGGAAATTAATTTACATTAATGCAGGCACAAACAAATCTGGTATGTATGGGAGCCCAAATGACAGATAACAACAACATTTTTTTTTTCCTTGCCTATGTATCCACCATCTAATGTCATACAAACATCAAGATTTTATTTTCAGTAATCTTATTAATATACTAAGGACCCACACACAAATGCAAAACATATTTAAAATGTTTAAGAGTTACACCATTTGAGCAGTTTTCTAGGCAGTTTTGATACACCTGAGATAAAATTGTTACTTCAATTTTTTTTCCTTTGAGCTCCATGACCTCTACCTTGCAAGTATCATAAAAGCATAAGCAATATATTCTCCAGTCATCCGTGTACAAAGATCTTACCTAATACACCACTAGGTTCAATAGGATACTCAAGGATTGACGTAGCTGGTGCCAGCGTGTAGGGGTATTCATATGGTGTGTAAATTAAACCAGCTTCGGGTCCAGGTGGAACTATTGCAGCGGTGGGATGAGGAGTTCCGTTTGGCATGACAGCGGTTTGTATTTGTCTGATCAAAGGCATTATGGTAGGGCCAGCTGGCGTAGGAGTACGCAGGGCAGCTGGTGGGAGAACAGGCGCAGGCCCAGTAATAATCCTTGGAGCCTGGGCTGTTGCTGCAAGAGAAAAGGCAAGGGCTGCTACAGTAAGCAAAGAAATTTAGAGGAAAGTATGGAGATAGCAGTACAAAACGTGGAAAGAATGGGAAAAAAGGGGAAAAGTAGGAAAGAAGAAAAATAAAAGGAAATCATTAGTACATGCGCTGATCACACAGTGCCAAAGCACACCATTCAAATGCAAACAGCTTTCCATTTTCCAGTGTGATTAAGTATGAACATGCAAAATAAAAAAGCCATTGTAAAACAGTGAGGTAGATTTCTCAAACAGGTTACACAGCACAAAAGCTCCATTTAGACCACATTTCTTCATTTATGCTATCAAGACTGCATGAGACTGAGATGCATGCAGGAGATACAAGGAAAATACTGTCATAATCAAATATAGAGTAAAAAATTTAGTGCAACTACAGAGTCCACAGATACTCAGTTATGCAGAGCTGCCATACGAGTCTACAGTTTTTATACATTTTAAGACTGTATTTAAACATATACGCAATTCCAATTTGCAGGATCAATGAAGATGACCCAGAAACACAATGCATCTCCTCTCCTACTCTAGCATGAATACTCACTCAAAAGTGATTTCCATATCAATTTCCCCAAAATAAAATACTTTCTCTGTATGAAAAGTTCACCATGGCCTTGCTTAGGTTAAAGAAAATAGGTGGGGTTTTTTGTTCAGTGGGATTTTATTTGTTTGGTTTTTATTTTTTTTAAAACATTGCTAGCACATTTCATTAAGTGTTATTTGAAGCCTGTTGGCACAAAAGATGAACAGCTTCTTAAATGCTAACACATCAGCTGGTAACAGTCAATCTTAAACAGTTATAATTTATAGATTTCTACACACTACATTGATCCAATTAACTTATAGGTGGTCAGAGAGAAATGTGGCAGAAGTTTCTCAGATTTGAGACTGCTGTGGTTTTTATTTTTGTTTTTTAAACAAAAGTGCTCAGACCAAATGTATACATTTTCATTTCCTTTCTTAAACCAGTATGGCTTCTACATCTTCAAGTTCTCAGTAATGTCAAAACACAGAGTGAAATTGTCTCATTATCAAAAAGTGATTATTAGTGTGGAAATCTCTAGTCAAAAAATGGAAAAAAAAAATTCCCCCCAAAATTCCATCTTCCCACTTAATGATGATAAAATACACCAATGGGAATAGATCAGACAAAGAAATTGCTCAAATTAATATAGAGGTTTCTATGTAACAGTTGGCATCAATTTAAGCTAATCTGAAAGCTATTTTACTCACACATTTGTAATAATTTAGAGACTAAAATATAGTTAAAATTGATCTAGCTTTAAATATTACACTGTTCATTAAGGCTGAAAGATTTACCACTACCATTGTAGTGGTAAGAGCCCTTGCTTATGTCTCTCTTCAAATCAGAGTAATTACACTTGTATAAGCACTCTCAAATTGACCTAACTGCATTCCCCCCTTTAAACATATCCAACATTGAAACGCTGACTGTGAGAAGAAACAAATTTGCAAATATCAGTAGGCCCTTAGTGAAAAGATTGATTTAACTGTGCTTAGATTTGACATCTGTATCACAGCTACAGCAAAAATTTACTATGCAACAGTATGAGCAACTACATTTTCACGAGGAGAAATTAGATTTTCAACTAGAGAAAATAATTTGTATCACACATAATACATATAAGCTCTCATTAGTAGGTGTATGTAATTAATTTTCAAGTGTAAACCTGTGCATACATGCATTTGCAAAAGCATTCTCACACAAATGTAATGGAAGAAATTGTAAAAATGGCTCATTACATCACTGATCCCTGTGAACTCGGCTGTGAAATCAGTTGATGAATTGTTGGAAAAACATAACATTGGGGGTACACATGCAAGCAAGATGAAAGGAAGGAATATAATACAGAAAAATGTATTCACAGTATCCTCAACATCTATAACATTTTAAAATTAAATATCTTAAAATAAAATTGAAAAGGAATCTATTGTCCTTTATATATATATTTAGGAAAAAATGATTGTAAAATAGAAAAATCTAGCTTAAGGGTTGAATTTTTTAAAACTATGTATGTGTAAATATTTTAACCCAGACACACTGTTCTAAAAGANAATAAAACTAACACACATAAAAAAAAAAAAAAAAAAAAAAAAAAAAAAAAAAAAAAGGGAGGAGAGGGGTAATGACCCAAACAAAAAACCCCAAAACTGACATAACTTATCTCCAGAAGATCTTTTGCAACAGCTACCTACTGTTTTGTTGTTTTTCTACTGCCTTCCATTCTCCAACACAGTTGCTACTGCACATTTGCCAAAAAGTAGCTTTAGGAATCAAACCCTGCAAACATTATTATGGCATTGACCCCTGAGTTTATGACATGCTTACGTGATTTGATGTTGGCATCTCTGTAGGTGCCATTCAGAATTGCAAGCTCCATCAGCTGCATCTTTTTAAGGCTGTCTTCTCCTTCTGCCTGCGTGTGAAAAGATGGGAAGAAAGTCAGGCTTATTAATTCACTAGTGCACAAGACCGAACGGACCTAGAATAAAACGCCTTCAAGTTTTAACCAAGCAAAACACCTCCTTGGCATTAGTCACAAAACCAATAAGCTTTGTCAACTTTTACTTAAGATTAAGTGCAAGCTGCCTGTTAGCTATCACTAAGTGGGGTTGATAAATACCTTGAAAGAGTTGGCTCATATCATAAATTATAAAAATAGGGTTAAGTTGTGTGTGATATAAATTGTTTAAGGATTTTTTTTTCTCAGTTTTAGTAAATATTTTCATGTACTCCTAAAGGATTCTTTTAAAAGACTGCAGTATTGGGCTAGAAGAAGAACAAACACAAATTTTAAACAACTTCAATTTATTGTAACTTGCCCCGCTGTAGTTGATACTGACTACTTCGGGGGGCTGGGGGGGTGTGTGGCAAACCAACAAAACTTTGACAGTCTTTCCAAACAGGACATCAACAACTGCTGTAAGGCAGAATTCGTAATTCTGGCACATGTCGATGTATTCCGATTAGGATATAACTGCTATTTACACAGTAGACATTATTCTTGTTTCTGCTTCAATATAAATTACTTCCTTGAAGTTATCTAATCCATCGATATCCTGCAGCTTGCATAACTGTTATGCAGTATTCAGTAAAAAAAGCTCACTTTTTCAGTTCCTAACAAAAATTTCTAATTAGTACCATTTTAGTTTTAAGACTAGGCATTTTCTGATCTATCTTTCCAGAGCTACTGTTTGTTTAGTCTACATCCTATCAACCAGAAAACAAGATTATGATATAGGAAATGCAACAGAGATGGTCAGTCTCTATTTTAATGTTAACCACCTTACTTCTTATATTGAATGCCACAGCAGAAATTCTCAAGTCAGATGGAAAAGAGGGCAGCTTCAGTGTCAGCTGCACTACATTCTTCCTTTGCTAAATAGGATTTCTTCTATTTTTACTTATCTTGTCTATTCACACAATGTTTTCCACATATTTGGAACAGCATTTTCCAAGTTAATGGAAACCTGGATAATAACATACTGTGCTATCCACTCTGAAATCTTAAAGTCTGATTTCACAGAGAGCTGGTCACCTGTTTTAAAATACAACTCTCGCAGATGGTTTGAACTAGGACTTCCAACAACATGAGTGACTGCAAAAAACCAGAATTAAAAGCCACAAAGAATGGCAATCACCACCAATAACAACAACAACAAAACATTTCTTAAATAACTTACAGCACTGCACCAGTGAAACATTGTCTCAAACTAGTTAAGAGTTAACAGTATTATCTACATGCAGTGTTCCAAATGTATAGGGAAATATTTTTTCAGGCTAGTTTGCAGCAAAATATTGTTGCATGTACTTGAGTCTTAAACTATGGAGAAGTAATTTACTAAGTTACAAAACACAAAGTTTTTAGATTATATTTAAGCAAATATAGTACTTAGTGTCAGGTATGCTCAAGGACCACCACCCCTTGCAATGGAAACATCTGATTTTTATCAACAACTTAAAATCAACATGGTAAGATGGGTCAACACTAAATCACTTTCAGATGTCAGAAATAAAAGTCCTAACTGTAATACCGAGGACTTGCATAAACACACAAAGATTACACAGTAACAATTTATGTTGTTGTTAAACATTCAGAATATGCTGGAAGTTAGACTTTTTCTTTATGTATTAAATAATGTTTGACAGACCAAGCTAACACTAATATTGAAAAAGTAAATACACATTCAATTACCATTTTAACTAAAAATTAGTTGTACCGTTAAGTACTGTACCATCAAAAAACCTCAGACTCCACAGTCATTAAAATGAGACCCTCTGGAATACAAAATGTACTCATTATAGCATGCTTAATATGACATGCTCAGAATAGATTTACAATTTATATGCAAAAGAAATGTATTTTGGTTTTAGAGACTATTATTCCATTGCATTTTTGCTGGTAAATTACCTAGACAATCACGATGCAATAAAAACAACTCCGAATCTATGTGCCTATCCAAAGCTCTCAAATTCTTGTCATTCTGGATATACCTTATCTAATTTATTTTAGCAATAAAGATTTTTAACACATTGATTTCTCTTTTCCTCTCCACCCATAATGGTTATACTTTGATACTGCTTTTTTACTTGGGTTCCTTTATTTATTTATTTGAAAGCATGCAACGAAAAAACCTCCTCACAACATCAACTGCATCTCCCATATAGTTCCATTAATGTTACTAAAATTGCTCACTTCCTCCAACTAAGAGTTCAGGTGATTGATCTGACACCATTAATGAGTCTCAGTAAATGCTGAATCTTACATTCCACTTGCTAGGATAATTTTAGTAACTCTAATCCCAGAGTTTGCACCACAGTGATTTCCCAAATGTAACTATTTATAAGATAGTTTGAAGACAGAAAACATTTTTTCCCTTCTGACATCCCCAAAAGGTGTTATAACAACATAAAAGCAATAAAAGATGGATATTCCTACTTTGGGACTTTAACATTTTCCTATAGGTCTCTATGCTTCCTATGAGAAAAGATGTTGCAATTATTCAGGTTTTACAAAGTAAGTTTACAATATTAGTAATGTACTTCAGCAGACAAAGCAGACCAAGTGCTTAACTTTTATTTTTGACATTTACCTCTCTGGACTACTGCTCAGCAGTTGATAAACTTTTGTTCTTTTAAACAGACTCCAAAACATAGTTTAAAGCTTTTCCTTAAAGACTGTATCAGTGATGATTCACAGATATAAGATGTGAACTTGCATTATCAGATATTTACACCGTCTTTCAACTTGTGGTATTTTGTTTTTCAAAACATTTATTAGGCAGAGAGAACCCCCAAAAAAACACCCCCACAAAACCAACCAACCAAAAAAACCCCCTGAAATTAAAAAAACCATCTTTAATGCTGACCACAAGGGCCTCATTCCACGTCCTCCCAGAAGATGGCACTGTGTATTATACAATACTATCTCTTCAAAACATGGTTGCTTAGCACTATTTGCACCACCCTGCTAGTACTGCTCAAAATCCTGCTACCCCCTCGGATCCTAAACTTGCAACAGTCGCTTGCCACCGCTCGTCAAGGCGTAAGTCACAGAAGTGGTGACGACCCTTTCAGATATGCTGCCATGTCCTTCATTCCGTGGTACCAAGCTCTCCACTTGAACATCATTCACCACCAGCCAAACCCTCAAATTTCCAAGAGCTGGGACAGAGCAATGGGCGCATGCTTTTGCCTGCCCTATCCTCTCCCTCCGCTGCTGACAGATGATCAAATGAGACACACGATGCAATCTATCTTAGCTCCAGGCATTTCTGCAGGCACTCTCTGTTAAAGCAAAGAGAGGTTGCATCAGGGATACAAAGGCAATCTCTAAAGGGACAGTACATTACCTGTACAATAGCTACAACAAAGCTCAGTCATTTGTACCAAAAGGAAGCTACTTTGAGCAAACATCAATAAGGTCACTTAAAGCCAGATTTGCATTACTAAGTTGAAGCTCAAGTGATTGACTCAAACCTCTCATCCTCTTAAATCTCTAGTGCTTTCCTTGTATTTCTCATGTACAATATAACATGCAGATTAAGAAAAAACCTTAAATGGTATCTCAAAACATAATTCTTTAAATGTAAGCACTTGCAGCTGCTCACTGAATACAAATACCGAAGGGATGCAAGCGGTAAATCCTAACAAAGCCAACTGTGCACAGACAACAGTGGTTACCGTTTTGCGAACATGTGGCCAGTGCTCCTCACAGTAGCTCCGCTCTACTTGGGCTAGCAATAAAAAAACCCGAAGGAGACCAAACGCCAGTGACGACTATCACTTTAAGTAACTTGTTTTCTCATCTTTATCACAGCAGGATTAATAGTCACAAGGTTCAAAATGCTAGTAACAACTACATGTGCCACCTACATGAAGTCTCTGGGGAAACACCAAAATAAAACAAATTTCAAATGAAATACACAACGCTGACCATACTGTTGCCCGGTTAAAACCACAATTGTCTCCTACATTAGGCAATACTGTCTGTTTAAAAAAAAAAAAAGAGGAATGCAGTTATGTAATAAACTGCTATTAGTAAGAGCTTGTTTCATGTCATGAAATAGGGAGCTCAGATAAAGCACTCCATTTAATTTTTTTAATTACTTCTTTTCATTATCAATGTCCAAGTTATACTTTAACCTCAGATACCCAAGCATCCTCAGAAAATTCTTTTAACTAATGCTTCTGAAATTATTATTAGGCACTTAAATGCTTCAGATTCTCATATGCATGCATTGCGCCCTGAAGAGTATCATACAGTTTAACTTCTTATTTATATACAAAGCATACACAGACTAGACAGATGTGGCATTAAGGTGGAAGACAGGCATGCAGACTCTAAACAGCAGCACATTCACTGTGCTAAGTCAATGAAGGACTTCAAGAAGATGACAACAGTCTTCAGAGGTGACAGGTGACCGTTAGATTCTGTGTACAGTCTACTCTGAGAAGCCTATAACAAATTACAGTAGAGAAGGAAAGAAAGAGACTATCTTAAAAGAAGGATCACGTAGCAATGTTTGTACAGAGCAGAGATCCCTGAGCTAGCATCCAGTGGAGCCAGTCAGTGCCCATACTGCCCTGCCACACTGCTGCCATCCCAACCTGACCCACGCGGAAGGTGACTGCAGCTGAGTTAATTCACAAACCAAACAATCCACCCACATGACAGCAGGGATACCTTATCCAGACAGAGCTCCTTGAGCCTCACAGTCTTACCCAGTTAAGTCTCAGAATGTACTCAGGTTCTTATTGTTACCAGTGCTGGCAGGGAATGCTTTCAGCATTTCTGTACAAACACATATACTTTCCTTGTATAATGCTCATTTTCCTTTTAAAGTAACTGCTTTGGAAAATATGTATTTCTTTCCTACTTTCATAATAATATAGATACACTTATTTAGGTGATGTCAGTAACTTTCACTGACAGTCTAGCTTCCAAATATCATGCATTTTGGATGACATTTTTGCAATCCTGTCACACATCCCTGCACTTCAGCTGAATTCTCATTAACTGAACTGAGCCCAGCCTTAGGAAAGGCTGCAGACAGTTTTATCTTGCACCAAATGCAGCCAAGTCTGGCTTTGGTTAAGGGAGCAGTCCTTTATAAGCTGTTCCAGGGCTATCGTTTCAGGATCAGAGCAGGAGCAGCAAGTGGGAAGAGGAAATGATGGTGAAGCAGAATGATGGATAAATCAGCTGCAAATAGAGAGGCCAAAATCAGTCTTAATCTTCCCCAGCAAAATGCAGCAGGTCTGTCCCACCAGGCTCATGGAAAGAATGACCGGGCAGCCTCAGCAATGCAAGAGCACCAAAGAGCAGCGCTTGCCTTCCAAGCACCTGTTCAACTTCTCACGCAGACTACCTGCCTCCCTGCCCCACAGCACCTCTGGTTAAACAGCAATACTCAACAGCAGCGTGACACCTTTCCTGCCACCCTCGGAGAGACCTCTACCACCTACCACATTTTGTCCAAGTCCCCATGCTTTCTTCCACATTTACTTCAGGTACAGAATTTTTCCAATAACACATTGCATTTTTTAGTATGCAGGTAAGGCATTAAATAATTTTACACACACTCCAAACAGAAGGGCAGAGAATTTGGCAGTTATGGAAGAACACTATACTAATGAACAAGAATAGATACTTAAAATTCTTCCTTAAACAGAAAAGTTATTTACAATTGTCACATACAGTAAACGTAACTTTTCTGCCACCGTATCTCTGGAAAAACACACATTAAATACACAGACTTTAACTATTCTTTAAACTGCGCATCTGTATAGTATAAGCCACCTGCAATTTATTAATTTAATATGGATTTCGGTAAAATACAATAGTACCACTGAAATATTTTACTGTTACTGATCTTATCCTCCTTATCCAAGAGGCGCTGCTGCCCCTCAGGAGTCTGTCACCCTGCCTTCCTACAGTCCCCAGCTGCTGTAGAGCCGCACAGCTGCAGCTCCAAGGCTTGTGCTGTGACACTTGCTGGACTCTCCCGGCTCTAGAATGCTTTTATCTCCCTGACAAAGAATTCCACTGCAATTCACTTGTAGATCAGTAAGTATTCCTAACATGCCATGCGCCAGTCAAACAGCCTTTACACGTGAATGTCTTCATTCGGGGACAAAACCCTTCCATTCAGAATTTATAAGCAAAAAACCTCACAAAAAATATACTACAAATTCCTAGACGTACATGTATTAAACCAAAAAAGGTATACAAAGGTATACATACTTAAAATCTATTCTATGTTTGGAAGGTCTTTTTTATATACCTAAGTTGTTAAAAGACTGAAGTATCTATGGCAGTGAAACCCCTAGGCAAGATGATGGGTAAACAGATGTAAAACACAAAGAAAAGAGCTTTTTAAAAGAATCTGAATGTGAGGACCTGAACTATTAATCAAATGCCTGTCACAAGACATCAGATTTCACTTTTGCAAAGGCTTTTACTTCTGGTAAGCTACCCTATTACTCAGTGTTAAGGGAAACATCTTGTCATCCCTTCTCCTCAAAAAATTTGACATAGACTTCTAAGCTTCCCATGCCCAGAATGTAAATATTGATAGTTAGAAGTTGTTGGTAACTATATGTTACTTAGACTTTCTCATCCTTGATTATACACTTCTAATGGTGATGGAGCAGAAAGCTGACAGCACAGCTTTGTTCGTGCTGAGAAGAATTTGCCAAAGTGGTCTTTTCTGGCATAATTTGGCAGCTCTTCTTCTATCAGAAGAAACTTTTCCAAATACTTTTAAGACAAAGTAAAATAAATCACTACCTTAAGACCAGCCATATTTCTTAAAGCCCTGTATGCCATCAACAATGAATAGGTGGCAAGCTATAGCAAGCTATAGCTCAGTTATTTCTCTATTTCCTTTTCAACACTGACACACACTGCTATGTCTATGAAGACAGGCAAAGATAAATTAGCATCATTATTTCTTCTGGGCAACACAGTCTGCTTATCTTCTTCAAAGCAAGCTCTCAGTTCAAATGATATGCAAAGAAGACTGTGCTGTTTCACTTGACAAATTCATTGGTCATAATGTTAAAGATACACTAGGGGGAAAAGGCAGCATATCTTTTTACACTTCCCATCACCTTATCTGACATATCCCTGTTTAATCATGATACTTGGCTTACCAGCAATATTTTCGAGAGTCCTTATGCCCTCCCTCCCCTACTTTCCATTGCTGCAAGAAGAAAATACAGATAAGGTACAGAAAATCAGCATGAAGCGCGTTTTATAAGCCAGACTGAAATACAGCATCAGTGGAACCTACGGGTTTGCTTCATCATATACCTTCTGGGTACTAGGTGTTAATATATTGGCAGAGGGGAAATCACCAGAAGCATTCTGCTTGACCATAACAGATTTTTATGTCTGTCTCAACATTTCTTTAGGACAGATGCGATGGGCTCATATTTAAATCACCGGGTTTTGGGCTTTCAAGGAAATAAGGTCCCTTGGGCAGTCATACTAGACACTCAACAATATCTAATTCCTGAATTTCCTTTTGTTTAGTCTTTTTTTTCTTAATTATAATACCTCTTTCCCTCACAACTCAATCTTTTAATGGTGTTAATAAAATCAGTGGCAAGAATCTCTATACACCACATGGAACAGCTTCAGCAATTCATAAAGCTCCAGAACAGAAAAGCATCTTTCATGACATACATACACACTGAACCCCCAAAAACCCTAAAAAAAAAATTAAATAAATTTATACAGTACCTTCTAAAATATTTTAAAAACCACAAAATTATACTGAAATACATTAAGATTTGTTTGTTAGCATAGACATTTGCTAGCATTTGTATTAAGATTCAAAAGAATCAGCTGTCAATAATGCAATCTAAAGCATTACATCTATTTTTAGCAATGTGCAAGCCCAGTTAAAACACTTTCAGAGCTAAATACTTTATTTTTGGTATTTCTAATTCTGGAATGCTAGACATTCACAATTCCTCCTCACTGAGTAGTTTAATTCTGAAAGCAAGAGCTAAACCATAAGAACGCTGAATGGGAAACTACTAGGCAAGCCTCTGGTAAAAATTTTCCCACATACGGCTCTACCAGCAACATCCTGAGTATCACGAACATCCGAGGAATCTGAACAGAGTAGAAATCGAGCACGACCTACATTATGCAGGTCTTTATTCCAGCTGTGGCCTTTTCAACAGACTGAACAGTGCCAAAACACTTTGAGGCTGCATTGACACACTCCACTTATATTGGGACAAATGCTTTAACTTATCCTGAGTTTTAAGTAAATTATAAAAATAATTTAACCAACTTATGCTACACAACTACCTCTGATCAAGGTGGTTGTTCTAACAGGTACAGATTAGAGGCAGTTGTTAGAAATAGAACAATGGAATGATTAATTAAAGTAATTGCAGATAAGCCTGGTCTGACCTGTAACATTTATTTCTCCTCTGCCATCCCAGGAGGTTTCTATTCAAAGTTTGAGTTTATACACTCTGAATGGTGACAAATTTCTCTTCAGTGCAAAGACACCGAATTCAGACATCAGGGAGGGGGAGGAACAAAGCTCATCAAGAGGTTTCAAAACTAATACTTTGTTGCAAGAGTTCCAGCTAATTTTGTTTCCAGCTATGCTAATGTTTTAGTACATAAACAAAGCCTTTCATTCTCAAAATGGTTCTGAAATGTGACCCCATGTTTTCATATGGAAAACACGTCCGCTATGTTGCTAATCTGTTCCCACCCAGAAATAAAAAAAAAAAAAAATTTTTGTTAAGAAAAATGACATTTCATATCAAATTTAGTAACCCAGAAAGAATGCGAGAAGTCTCTCTTTTTTAGCGCAACAAAAGAAAACTAACTGCTGGTGACAAGGAGTACAAAGACTGTTGCTGTGAATTAGTACACATCTTTCAAGTGTACCTTCTTTTACGTGTTTCATTAAACACAGGATTCAGGGCTGCAGACTACCACATGGGAATTCATGCTGCAGTACTAACTTTGAAGACATTTTTCTCGTCAGCTTGAGATATCCTGAAAAGGTAATATTGATGAATAAAAATAAATTCATGTATTACAATACAAAGTAAAAACATGAATGTTTACGCTCGTCCAATGGTACGATGTTAGTTAGTATTCAGAGAGCAGTGGTCTTCCAATAGGTTCTTAAGACTGTCACTGCTGTAATCACATTTTCAACAAGAAACAGTTGACACTGTCTTTTTCTACACCACAACCTCTAAGTCTAATGACTGTTTAATTTAGAACTCTGTAAAAAGCTACCATCTAGAGAAATAACAATTTTTTTTCATGTAAGATGCCCCAAAATTTAACTAACCTAAGCTTTAAAGTTCTAGTCCAACTGAGAAAACACAACATTGAAAGTTTAAAAGGACCTCTGCACTCAGTATATACTTTCAGTAATTCTCAACAGCTGCTAAAAGTGAATGAGTACTAAAAGCTCACAATGACTTCCAGCTGCTTACAAGTATATGAGCAACCCATAGCTCTGTTGAATATAATATATGTCTTATGTGCATTTTACTGGTACTCTAATACAAATGTTACTGTTTAAAAATCTAAGTTAACTCCTCCATAAACACCACAGATGCCTCTCCTGTTCTTGAGCTCTCAGAGCTGATGAAGTCCAGGAGGCGGCAGTGGTAGTATTCCAACTGGCTGGTCTCCTCTCTCGTATGGCTGGCTAGAACCTGCTTCCGCACAGCTTAAAAGTAGAGAGAAGTGAAAAAATGAATTGTGTGCACTCTCTTTAGGGGACAAATATGTCAATCGTATGACCTTCCGTTTGAAGGCTCAAGCTGCTCACGGCAGTGTGTTGCTAGGGAGAAGGCTTTCTTTGCTATGTATTGAGCTTTCTTTTCAGCTTTTAGAGACGGGCCAATGCTTATTTTCCAGAGACGGGAGGGAGAACTCGGCGCTGCCTGGCCCTGGCGGAGGCTGGCACAAAGGGCCTTTGAGGAGCACCTCTTCCCCAGGGGCTGGAGCGGCACGGCTGGGCCCACCTGACCAGCTAACCACAGTCCCTCACCCACACAGAGCTGTATGGAACCTGTGGCTATCTCCCGGGCAAGTAACCCTTCCTGCCCCAAGAAGGGAAATTCAGCCAGCAATTCTTGCTGTCGAAGGCTGCTACTAGGAGGAGCAGCCATACGCGTGTACTGAGTCGTTCACCAGGTAAGAGCGCGAGCTGCTGCAGCATCATCTGATGAGAAACTGACAGAAGGCAGCCTGGTCTCCAGCTCGTCCTGAACATTTACTCATCCCGTCCCATCAGAGCCAAGGGAAGGCATGAAGGTTTCTTCTATCAGTTTGTATCATCATTTCTACGTAAGTTTAGTATTAAAACCAATTTAAAAGCCTTATAACTCAAATTCTCATACATTTAGCCAAAAGACCTTTGACATTTCTAAGTATTACAGTATACATGCAACAGATTTTCGTTTTGTAATCAATTCCTTTAATCTTAGCAACTTAAGTTACAAAAGATTAGTAAATCACGCAACATACTTCAGTTTCTTGTAACTACTCCAGTATGTCAGAAGTGATAATTTGACTTTTTTTTTAATGCAGTCACATAATTTTCCAGTGTAATCATCCAGATTAATTCAAACATGCACAAGTCTTATTTTAATTATTCATTATCGTTCTTGGGGAAAAAAATGGAATTGAAGCTGGAGTAAGACCCATTGGTTGTGTTAAAGAAAATTAAAGCAGCTTCTTTCAAGATATTCATCCCTTCGGCTTTGGGAATTTATCACACACTTAAAGGTCAGTATTTAACATCCAGATTTTGACAAATAAACGCTTATTTTTCATAATATAGTAACATAGAAGAAGTTTCTTATGATGTTCAACTTTGTATATGAAATTTTATTCTGCTGCATGTTTTAAGGGCAGATTATAAATCCTTAATATTAAAATCAGGAGACATTAATAGTAACAATAATTTAGTTTTGAAAGTGTTTCTAGCACTTCAAAAACCCCCTTCCTGAAAAAAGGCTACTCAATAAAAATACCTCTCCATTATTTACGAATTTGCACAAGAAATATGTATTTCAACAATTTATACATATGGCGTAGTTAGAGAAACTTTCCTAAAACTGCGGTTGTTTAAATAAATAAAAAAAAACCCAAACAAACAAAAAACCAAACAGAACCACAACAAAACAAAACAAGTTTCCATTAAAAGTGTTTTCTAGAGTCTGGGGTAAAACCTACACATTTTTGATTTTTCTTCTCTACTTGAGACTATTCAGATGCCTTGCACAAATAACAGACGACCATTTTTGTATGCGGGCCATGTTTCAGAACTGTATCTCCCACAAGCAGGTATAGGTACGACAGTTCACGTACAGAAAAGAGACTGCACTACAACAAACACGATGCAGTCTTCTGTCCAGAAGGAACTGGGATCATGAGGTATCTGAGTATCAACGAGACATCTGCCAAAATAAAGGACTGGTTAACCTACTGGAAAGTCCCTAAAGAAATTATTGACCAGAAATTTTTCACCTCTTCCTTACTAAAATGCTACGTTACCATAATCTATAGAACCTACACAATAAACTAATTAAAGTTCTGTAAGTCTAATTTTCTGTCCTAGAATGAGAGATGTGTGTATCAGGCCTATCTTACATAACTAATTTCACCATCCTTCCCTGCTGCTCTACACCCTAATTTAAAAATCTGCCTCCTCAGCAGAAACACAGACACTACACTTAAGTAACCATTTAGCAGGACTCACAGCATAAATTTGATCAGATTTCACTGCAAGTTAAAGGCTATACTGGGACAGAAATTATCCAAGACTTCTGTACTTCTATTTGTTACTGATCTTTGCATATTTTACAGCGTTGTATCTGAACAGCTTGCTACAGACTCTGGATCAGATATTACACCAAAACTTCATGTAATGATTTTCCTTTTTCATTTTCTAAGCAGCTGAGAACCTGAACCGTTGCTGAAACAAACCACAGTCACCGAGCCATCCTGGATCAATGCTGTCATGTCACACTCAGAAAACCGTTCTTGATAGGGTAATCCTACGATATTTCTGCGTAGGATCTCCCGTGTGGCCTTCTAACTGACCTTGAATGCCAAATGCATATTGTGTCAAGTTTGAGGAGAACAAACAATGTTTATATTAAAAAAGGACACCAAACTGTTCAGGTGGTAACTTACTTCGTACACATTCACTATCAGTGCCTTGCCTATCACTCTTACTCTATATTGTATTGTCAACTGCATATTGATATGCAATCTCCACCTGTTTTCAGAATGATCCTTGAGTCCTTGTTATACAAATAAAAACCTCACATTTTCCCATTTCTAGACTTCATCCTTGATTTTGTATAAATCTGATGCTTAAATATTGTTCAGGCACTCTGGTTCTCTAAACACTTACTGTTCTAATCCAATCATTAGGAGAAACAAACTCTTTCCATTTATATATTTGAAATATGTGCAATTAAACTGTCTTTCAGAGACTGTAGAATTATAATTTCATATTCCAATAGACAAGGTGCACACCCATAAGCAAAAGCAGCTTAAAATACATTTTCTACAACAGGATAAATCACCTTAGTCCCTCTTAATCTCCTGAACTCCAGAATGTCATGAATATTTAAAAAATAATACCTAAATTCACATATTCTCTAACTTTATGGATTATATACTTATACACAGTATTTTGCCCTGAAAATCTCCTTTAATGTGTGTAAACATTATAAATAGAAAGAAAAAAAATCCCAAACTAACCAGCCCCCCAAAAAAACAGAAAAAGTACAATGAAAGCTTTCAGTTACAAGATGTGGCTGAAAAATTAAGAAGGAAACCTAAAAAGGAATGCAAATTTTTGGACACTATCTGAAAGTAACTGAAGAATATTCATTTACTCATCATCAACAGGAAGAGACAAATGTTGTCCTTTTCCTTAAGTAGAGGGAAATACAGACAACAAAGGTCCAAAAAGCCTGAAAAGCTAGGGCAACTCTGAAGCAATTCAAGTAAGTGGAAAAAATGAATGGAATTTCATTTCCAGAGTGTGTAAAAATAAGCTGCTGTGTATCTGCACATGATTGAGTTCAGAAAGATGAGACCTTAAAAAACAGAGAATGGAATGGGAATCAATCAGATGGAAAACTTATGGAGAATAATTTCAGAGGAAACATGTTCAGACAGGTTTACCTAGAAAATACAACAGCCGATGCTAGAACTTAAAAAATTAAAATGCGATCTTAAGATTTTTTTCCCAGGCTACAAATTAGTTCTGGACGATTAAGCTGAGATTTTACACTGCTGTCAAAGGAGTCAAAAATTACTTTTGAAGATGTAAAAAGTCTTTCAGCTGGCACTCCTGTGGTACTTTAAGACAATTTAACTGGTAGTGGTCACAATCCTACTCTTTCCTCACTGTTGATCTCCTCTATCCGCCACCATATGACTGAGCCATGTCAACCTGCTAATCTGGCAAGACAATTTTTTTAAAATCTGAATAGTTTTCTGCAAGATTACAAAACTGAAAGAGCTCACCGCAGGCTCAAATGTGTGCCAGCATAAGGGAGGAGAGATTGAGGGGAGCTGAGACCTCCCTTGTGCAGCACTGTCAACTGACTCGGCTGCATGTGGAATTAGTCTCAGCTTTGCTAATTCTGAGGCCCAGCAGTCTGATTTCCCAACTTTTCTAACGGGAATCCACCACCTGACAACCTACTGAATTGTTTTCATATTAAAATATTTTCATTTTTCTTATTCTTCTTTCTCCTGCAATATTATTTCTTATTTTACTCAGTTTCTGCCCATTTCTCTTTACTTAAAATCATTCTCCTTTTTGAGTTTCTTCTCCTTGATGCTGACCTTGAGTGGAGGAATACCGTTATAGCTTCCTTGACCAACTGTACTCATCACACTCCTTTAGCGGTTACCCTAAACTATGTGAAGTACGCTTTTTCCATTTGTAGATTTGTTCATCAGAAGCAAAGGCTACAATCTCAACCATTTACTACTATAAATAACTCTATACATTCATGTTTTGCAGAGACTTTTGAGCTGCTTTGGTATTTGCACTCCACGTTCTAACAACACTGAAAAAAACTAGTTTTGAATCTCTTCTAGAACAACATCATCCTAAACTAGTAATTTTTATACTTTAGACCACCAACTTTAAATCCATACCAGTTAAATGGTATATTTAAAACTTACAAAGCTCCATGTTAACAAACTGAAAATAATGCATGAGTTGAAGTGTGAGGATCCTACAAAAATCAATTTCCTTATTAATATTTTTTCCTTATTCTGTATTGTATTCTTCTATTGAACTACACGAAGTGAGAACTGTTGATTTTCTTTAGCCAAGAATTATATGACTTAGAATGATGCATTTTCATGCCTCTGCGTGCAACGTTAATTTTAGTGTAACAGTATATAAGCACTATTCTCATCTGGAGTTCAGACACTAGCAATATGCACGCATAGCTTCTGCTCCCAAAAGCTTACAAGTCGGTGACTAAGTGAAAAGAATTGCAGAAAAAACCAAACTGTTGGAATCTAAAGATCAGAGGCTAATGTAACAATGCCCCAGCAGAAGCAAAATTAAATGGAGAATGGATGAAAATAAGAGAATTTATCAGAAAAGAGGGAGTGCCTTGAGAAGAAACAGCTGCTACCCCTACTGGTCTAGCAGAATGCACATTTCTTTGATTCTCTGGATTCCCGGACCAGCAGGAGCCAAGAACCCTTAAAATACAACAAATTTAACACAGAGAACAAGTATGTTGCATAGCTTCCCACTCCTTCCCCACTATGGTATGACCACCTTTTCTGTGCCACACTCCTGACACTTCCTGTGTGTGCTCTGGTGCTTGTGAGACATTCAGCAAGGTGATTTAGCTCTCAGAGAACACCAGAAAAAATTGTGGGTTACTTTTCTACCAGTTAGTAAATAAAATCAGCTCATGGAAAGGCCTGACAAGTGCTATTTTATTATATCCATCCACACAATAAGTGCAGCAGAAAGAGGACTACTGCTTCTAACTTTAACGGGCTCATCACATCTCATGAAAACATACTGTAGTTGGAATCAGATTCAGATCTCAGCAGGTCCGACTCAGGTTTACATAAGGCAACATAATAGTTAACTTGACTCCTATCCAGATTTTTGTAATATATATGTCATACTTTTAGATGATAAAACTGTAAGGTTTTTCTCTGCACTGCTCATGAGGTAAAAGACAGAATATCCTTCAAAGAAAATATTCATCTTCTATCTGTAACCTGTCCAATGCATGTCTTCATTCACTTCAGAGAAGGATGTTTCTGATGTGACTGATCAATAATTTTTAAGGTTATGAAAACCCTTCATCAAAAAATTAAGTTAAATATCAGGTAGCGATTCCACTTTTCCCCACACTTTCCTCCCACGTATTGCAGAACTAAGATGTATATGATACATACTATGCAGCCCAGATTCCGTTATCAGTAATTATCAAATATCCCTATCCCAGCATTCAACCTGGCAGAAAAAACAGTTTAAACTGTTCCTGTGCTCCCATTGTCACTTATTTCCATCTCAGCTGTGCAAGTTAAGCAAAGGGGAGGAGAGGAAGAGGGCACAAGACTTGAACTAAGATAGGTGCTAATCAAGCCTCCCCCCCCCCAGTCTATAGAACCAAAACTCTGAAATGCAGAAAAAATCCCAAGGTATGAAATTTAAAAACTTTAATACCAGCAAGCCTTTTTTTTTTTTCTTTTCTCCCCCCCCCCCAAACTGCCTGGTTTCTGTAAATAGCATTGATTTGCAGAGCTACTGTAAACTATTGGTACTATGGTTTTAAGTGATACACTCAGTATTCCAAACAGTTCCTTGCAGCACTGCCTTTGCTATACCTTTTTTTTTTTAATGCTGTTAATGTTCTTTAATCATTTAGCATCCCTCTTATAATACAGAATGCAGAAGTATTCATAGTTTCAATTCTGCAAGCCACTTCAGAAACACTTAGATAATACCTTTAAATTTTGCTGTTGCCTTCTACTAACTCAGCTAAGAAAGCATGGGGGTGAGGATCAAGTTTGATAAAATCAATTTGCTGGCAATTTTAAGCACACACACACTGAGCACAAATCATTAATATGAGGAACCAATACTTCTCAAAGTAACTTTAAATAACAGCTAAAATTTTGAGTATTAGTAATAGTAAATGCTGCTCTTGTCTTCATCTAATTTCTTTGGAGATAGTTCTAAAGTTTCACAGAAACAGTACCCTGAGGCTACCAAACAGAGTTTCAGCTGCATCATTAGTAACAGTTCAGGAATTTGTTAGAACTTAGCAGCTGTTCAACTCCTGAATCACCAGCACAAATTTACTATTTTCCTTTGCTAATTTACAGGATTCCTGCTAGTGATGTAAGATTATATCAAGGAGTTCTAAGCATATTTTTACTGCTTTAAACAAAAGTCTAAATTACTGCCATTACAGCAGTACTGCTCTCTTTTTAATTAGTTCCTCCACCATATCCTAATAGTTATGATGAGTAAAGATTTGAGATACATATTAAAAAGGATCACAAGGAAACATTTAAGCCTTAAGCTATATAGCCAATATAAATTATTTTGGGGAAAAATACTGCATACTGTTCCAAGCATGACATGTCCTTGAATACGTATTTTTTAAATCTAGTATCAAAGTATTCAAGCACATATAAGCCTCCCTATTTCTTTCTGTAACTTAGCAAATCAAAGTGGTGAGGAGAGCATTTATGCACACTTCCAAACAAGCGGTGCAAAACACTGGTCATCAGCTCTTACTACTACAGCTTGAGCACAACTGAAGGTTAAACAAGCATAAGTGATGTTCATCACTTGAGGCATTTGTGAAAGCACCAAGTCCATCTTCTCACATTTCAATAGCATTGGTGCTGACAAAGAAGTCAGCAGGTCGAAGCCCAAGTCCCTCAGAGAGAAGGCAGGCCTGAGCTGGGAAAGCATTTACATGTGGCCCGAAAAAATCAGTTTGAAGGGCCATAGCACCTTATTTGTTTTCGAAAGGAACCTTCGATGCCCTCCTCCCCTTTCAGAAGCAGATTTGACAAGTGTTGTAATAAATATTACATGCACAGAAGAAAGCTGAAATCAATAGCAGGTTAATGTTTATTGAAACAATACAGAGAACCATTTTTAATAGCATTACTTGAAAATAGATCTAATCTAGCAAAGGAAATTCAATTTATGTTTAGAGCAATCAGATTTTGTTTTTTTACTCCAGGGATTTGTTGCAAACTCTGTCTCTCAAAATGTGCTTACTGTACTGTATTTAGCAGAAACAGTTTAGCCTTAATAAGCTGATAGTCTGCACGGGAGCATGGATCAACTTATTCTCATTAAGAATGTAAGCAGCTTTCTAACAGCCTTCTTTGCTGTTCAGCCTATGCCAGAGAAAGCAGGGATCTCTCCTCTAAACCCCGTAATTTATGAGTTTATTCAAACCCGCCAAATTGCTTTAAGTAAACGCCTCTTATATTTGAAAATTCCCATGGCAACTCATTTAGTTTGGCAGGAAGGCAGACCCAAATTCAATCCTTTTATCCTCCAGCTAAACCATTACAATGGTAATTCTGCTCTGACACTCTGAAGAGACTGCTAATTACTGTACTCGGGTCCCTAGACAGATTTCCCATTCAGATTAAAACGGCTGTGCAGGGCACAGAACAGTAGCAACACCTTTGTGTACAGGAGGGGATGTACTCTTGCATTACTGCTTTTTACAAGAGAGGCTCCATGACTGCGAAGACAAAGAATCTTCCATCGGCAAAGTTAGGCAGAACAAACATTAGGGAAGGAAAAAACCAAGGAGCATCATGACAACAAAGCAGACAACTGAACCACTGACTTAAGTGTTTCGACTACTGAAGATATTTAGTCACCTCTCAAAATTCATTTGTCTTCCATTACTGCTATTATATACTGCATGTAATCCTCTAAACTACAGATCAAGGAACTACATAAACCACTACTGAATAGTGTGTCTTGTGTCATTACACTGAATGTGTAAGCACCACTGCCACACTGTCACCACGACATCTCAATTTTTAAAAAGCCATCCAGGTCCTTCCACAATGTTATTTAGTTTGAGAAGGGTGTGTGTGTGGGGGGGGGGTTGTGACAACACTTTTTTCCCCTGTCATTTCTAATCAAGAAAATGTGAAGGAAACTAATGACTGCTCCCTTGCTCTTCTGCCCCAGCTGTTCCCTCTACCATTGAAATGTAAACAGCAGCTCAATGTTGAACAGAATAAACATTTGCTGTCTCAAATCAACATCTATTGCATTGGAAAAGCCTAAACCCGGGCTTAATTTTGTCCTCTAGAAAGAATGAAGATTGTGGTCTTGCTGTCCTCCTATAAAATCTATTTTCTTAGTACTCTGAAGAAATGGAAGGTAATTTTCATTTTTGAAAAAAATGGAAAAAGAGAAAGTGTAGGTATTACAAATGTGTAGAGCAGCTGGAAAATCAGACAAGAGAACATCCTCCCTGAGATGAATTAAACAAGACCGACTAGCAACTTCCAAGACATTTGAAGAAATGCTCTTGGAAAAATCTTAAAATACATCAGCATCTTTACAAGACATCATAAAAACAAGCAGTAAATCTTCAGATAAAATGTGAGTATGCTCTCCTATACATACTACCTTCTTCCCTCCCTAAGTGGCAGAACTAACTACCCTACCCCAATGGTTTAGCATGGGCACTGAAAACAGGAGTTACCCAAAAGAAAGCTAGGAGGAGAGAGAAAATGCACTAGGTCATAGTGGTTACCAGCTTATGAACCCTTAAATATTTTTTCCAGTGGAGGCAATGACATCTTTACCAAGAGTTCTGGGCACAGGAAAATAGGTTTATATGGTTTTATTTATTTTTACATCTTCCATAGTTCCTTTATAAATAACCTACAACTCCTCAGTGTTATGGGACTGTCTCTTGAAAACCTGTTTTAACCATCTCTCCTAGTTAGCTACTGATGGACTGTATTAATGAATCTGGCTTAGTTTTGATCAGCCTGCATTTCAGGTTCCACTAAATATTGTAGCTCCATCCAGTGAAAGAGTCAGACATCATAAAGAAAGATATTTAAGTACCGCTAGACCATTTTGGCATTGAATTTGAGGACTTCTATGGCATTTAACTTGGAGACCAACATCCATGCCAGTGAGCTGCACTTCAGAATGCATGTGGCAGGTTTGCACAAGGCTGTTCATCAGCAAAAAAAGGTCATTGGTATGTGGTTAACCAAACATGCATTTTAAAGAATCATAAACTAAGTGGTATGGCCATGGCTCCAAAACTATCTCATAACCCTTTTCAGGAAGGTAAATATCAACCTCAAAATAGATTCTCTCTAAACAACAACTTGCTCATTTTCTTCAGGAAAGCCTCTCCCTCTTGCATAAGAATCACCTGTATGGTGACAGTGCCAGCTCCAACAGGTCCTTACTTCCAAGTAACTGCTAAAACTGGGAATTCTTTGGATATAAACCTGACCTCTCTCTTTCTTGATACCAGATTTAAGAACTGACCTATCTTGAATGACTTTTCTTCATTTCCTTTCCTTTCCTTTCCCCTGTGTAACCCTAGGATTAGATAAATACTACTATTTCTGTAAGTTTATAAGGATTCTACTTCCCCTCTTGTTTATAACCCACAGAAGAAACTCATTGATACGCCTTGGCTAAACCTTTGTAAATCCACATATGAAATTGATTTCTTCACTTTTACAAAAAAAACGTTGAGGTTATTGTCATAAATGCACTGCTAAATATGTTTTACAAGGTTCAGAGATACACGAATACAAATGTTCCTCCCACATTATCCAACTATGTTCATGTCTACAAATTAAGCCTTTTTGGTTTGTTTTTGTTTTAAACTCCATCTCCTTACCAGCTTAGAGAAACAAAACAAGAATGCCATAGGTATCAAGCATGCTTATAAATCACCCCATCACTTTTTAGAAAAGTTTTATGAAGAAATATTCATAATGAGGCATACTGCTGTACCTTTCATATTACATAGCATACTGAGCACAATCTGTTATCCGGATATCACATCCATTGGTCCATTCAGAAACTGAACTGGTGCACAGTTAGGTGGCCTCTCAGTGTTTTTTTACCCCTTTTCCTGAATGCTAAAGATCCACTAGATTCTAATAATTTATTTCAATACTGTATTGCTATTTTTTCCCCATTTACACTTGACTTTCTCACTTGCTTCACTTAAATGCTTAGCTTAATAAATCTGTAACTGACATTTCTAAAAAGCATGTCAATGAGGAAAAAGAACAAACTGTTGAATATCACCTTCGGTCAGCTTGTTTTCCACCACTGACTCTGACCTGAACAGCTTTTGTTTCTAGTCATAATTAATACAATTAATTTAAAAATAATCTGTTTACAGGAACAATATTTTAAATTGTCTGAATTAAATGCCTATTTTAATTTTATGGTTGCCACTGGCTTCTCACTGAGGCAACCAATCTGTCAGACAAGCTATCAGCATTTGCTCTGAAGTTTGACTGTCTTCGTGCAATGCTCTTCATTAGACATAGGGTTTCAGACTTCCAATATATATGTATAAAGCCCTAGTTAAGCTTTGTTTACACAATGCTGGCTATTCTTGTATTTATCATCACATTTCATTCAGACATTTCAGCCGAAAAAAATGTGTTGTCAGCTTCCACTCAGAGGCCTCCATTTACTTCCATAAGCAAAGAACATACTTTTACAATTCAAAGTGTTTTGACATTTTCACATCAGAAAACATTGTCGCAGTGAAATCAAATATTTTTATACTACAACTACTGTATTAGCTTTTAAATCCTCACGATGCATGTATACATTTATTACCTCTTTTTAAACAAAAGCATTGCAATTTTGGAACAATGAGCTGAGATGTCACAGCTGTAAATGTGTAAGTTCAACAGGTATTCATCACAAGAAAGGTAACTGTGAGATGCCCAGCATATCTAGGACTGTATGGCAATCAAGACAAACAACAGGAATATGTCTCTGAAAAGCTTATGAAAATGTAGATGCACCAAATCAATGCTATGTGAAAAGAATGGTGTAGCGTCACTAAATATTTCACTGATGAGATGAAATCCATTAGACTCGATGCTTTCTGAGTCATTTCAGGGAACACAGAACATAAATCTAAAAGCTGTTTCAGATACATGCCCAGGACAAGACAATAGTAAGGAAGGAAACAGGCGTGAGCCTAACAGAACTGCACTTGGATAGTAAGCTGTTGTAGGAAAAATGCAATGAACTGTTGCAGGAAAAGTTATGACCATTAGTGAAAATAATGTTTTGAAAGGGAAAAATCTGTAATGTAGCTGGAAAAAGACAGATCTTTTACATAAAATACAAGACTAAGAACAACTATCCTTTTACTCCTAAAACTAAAGTACAAAGCTGAACTTTTGACCTTTTTCTAGAATCTACTTAGCTTTGGTCATATCGCCATTTCTTTTAGAGCAAGAACACCTATAGCAAACATCACAACTTTTCTTCCTTTCTCCAGATGAAGATTTACCAGAACTGGTAAAGAACTAAGACACATTCTTAGAAAGATATACAAAATGGAAGCAAAGACAACTTTTAAAACGTCAGAGAGACATCAAGCAATGCATTTAACTTCAAAACATATTGTCTGCTTTCCTCTTTAATCTAAAATGTCATAAAAGCTAACATTTCATATTTGTTTTCTCGAAGAACGATTTTTAATTCCGTATTAGTTTGATTCACAACATTTCAGAAAGTTAAAACTTTCAAGTAACCTTCATTTGAAAAATTACTGAGATATTCTAAACTTGCCGCATTTTTAAGAACAGATTTAGTTCTAAAATCCTGCATGCAATGGCAAACAAGAAACCCAAAGACAATTTTATCATGAGGCATTTCTAATGAAATACAGCCGTATTGTTAAAAACATCTTTTAAGTGTAGGCTGACTCATCTAAGAAAGCAGTCAGACCCATCTGGCCCAATTAGTGAAGCAGAGTCTACAACTTCTATCAACAGAAAAGGAAAAAACCCAGTAACTCTGATATATTGCTCCATCTGACCTCTACATGCAATTCATTCAGTGGTTTATACAGATGCTAGTGAAGTCAGGACTAGTACCAAAGAACAGGTACAAACAACCTCAAGTAATATACTTTAATCTGACATGTAAGGAGTATTTGAGATCAAATCATATTGACGCATTAATTATGCTTGCCCAAATTACTTTTTTTTTTCCTAAAGTGCCTGTTGGTGTTCTAGAAGTCTGTTATATATCTTCATATGCCTGTAAAACAATTCAATGCATATCTACACTGTAGCATCAAACACTGCACGTATTCCTCTACATACAGTGTAAGTACTACAACCAGTTCCTCTAAACAGGAGCAATAGTGCAGAAGCCCATACAAGAAAGCAGCTCTTGTAAGTCTTTTGTACAAAATTTCTCTTCGGCATGTTACATATTGAAGTTTACAAGCACATTATACGTGAGACACCAACTATGCAGCAATATTAAATGTAGTATGTTCCCAAGTATTTAAATTAGNGCATACAAATTCTTCTAGGGATGAACAAGTACCACTTCCACCCTCCCTAGGAACAGCTCAACATCAAACTTCAATTATAGAAATATTGTTTGTCTTAATTTAAACCAAGTAACAATTAGTGCCTGGTGTTATCACTTAATATTTCAATAAGAACACAATTTCACTTTAGGGTTTCTGATCGTTTTCTAGGTTGAAGACTATACTATATACTTGTATTTGGCAGCTTATGAAACAGAAAGCTCCATTTCCCTTACTGTGAGTTAAAACACAGATGACCACCCACACTTCCTCATGTTGCTTTGCCACTTTTAAGTAAACAGTTAATCAGCCCACCTGGACAGGGTCTGAAATCACTATATGGCTTCGTATCTTATATTGCAGTAAGGTTGTTCTTTTTGTTTTGCTTACCTCATGAGCCACCAAACAACAACAAAAATCTGGTTTTGCTTAAGTTTTGATGACAAAAGAAGATTATCCATTTACTAAAAAGTCACCTTTATTATCATTTGTGCCCTCAGTTTTAACCCTTCCGGAAGCTCCTATTTCATTAGTCTAAGACTTATAAGTGTCTAAAATACAATTAAGCATTCTAAATAAGAAAGATCTTAAAAATTGGTATTCAACAGTTTTCTTTGCTCTTTTTAGTTTGAACCTATTTATACTCAAATACCTGGAAGGTTTCTTGCTGCTTCTTCCAATCTCTACTTACATGACTAATTTTTGGAGGGTAGAAACATCTCTACACAGAAAGCCTTGAAACGATTTCCTGATTCGCAGAAGAGTGCATCAGCCTAAGTCTCCATTGCATTACGAAATACATATTAAGTGCAAACATGTACCATATCATATGACAGCAGCAGAGAAATGCCACTTAGTCTATTCCCCACCACAAACTTCTTTTTGTATGTTTTACAGCACAGTACATTTGATCTCAAACTCCTGCCATACAAAGAAATTCATGTGGATTAATAAGAATTTTTAATCAAGAGTTTTGTAACAGAGATATAAATAGCAGTACTGATATTGTAAGATATATTAACTATCCCTCCACAATTCAAAGACTCAGAATACAAAATCTGAAAACATTTCATGGTGAGGCAATGGTTAAGGAGTAACTTCTGGGAAAAGTTCTCCATGGAATCATGACAGTAAAACCAACACTTGATAAAGATATTTGCTCAAAATTCTGAATACTGACATTAACATAAACTATTTTGGAAATTCTATTTTGCAACAGAGAAACTTTCTCCAGGAAGTTGTCTTTGTAAAACTATCTGTAAAGGAAAACTTTCTTATGTAACTTCCAGAAACAAAAGTTAAATAGCATAAGGATGAAGTATACCAATGTTCCTAATTAATTTTCTCCTCCAAAGAATGCTACTTTCTTGTAACTTTTTATTAACTATGTGATGCAGAAGAGACATATGGTCTTGGGAACTACAAACTCCGGAACACATTTAGAGCCATCTCTAGTTTTTAAAACAGTCAGGAAAATCTTCACAAGTCTTACAGTGACATAATTCTTTAAGATTAAAAAGTCAAAACAATAAATCAATTTAGTAACATTTCAGCTATGGTACATTTTTCCTTCTGCAACAACGGTCACCTCCGTTTTGTGGCTAGTATGACACTTCAGAAACCAAAATCAGCTGAGCTATGCTGCAGCAAGAAATGCCATCTTTATCTTAAATGCCCAAGTCTTTCTTGAGAGCAAGACATTCAGTATTAAAAAAACATGAATCAGACATGAAACTGATTGGCAATGGAGAAAAGTATGAGTGGCCATTGGGTGGCTTTTCTTTTTAGCTTCCAAAGGACTGTTGAGAAATTAACAGGATAGTCAGGACAACTGGTGCTGACTGATAATTTACATATTTTGAAAGATCTTCTATCACCTAATTATTCCTGACATGAAACCATCATTGCCGCACTTTCCATTACTGCCAGCATATCTTGCCCAGGGAAAGCAGCTGGAAGACACCCATGACAGTCTGCAGTTCCAGGATCCGGATGTACAGCCTGTACCAATTTGCAATCTACAGGCCTGTATCATTTGATCTTGAGTGAGGTTGACCTATCAGAGGTAATAATTAGCCTTCGCATAAAGGGGAAAGACATAGCATCCCTTTACAAACATTGTCCAGGGTTTGCAATGGATGTCAAATTTTGGAAGGTTGACTGTTCCTTCATAAATCACTCAGTATTTGGCATCTGAGGTCATCTAAGCACACAGGTGCCAAGAGAGCTGGGTCTCAGTCAAAACAGCTGCTGGTATTACTCAGAGATTCCATTTATGTTCAATGGATGAAATCTGCTCCAAGAAAGAAGTGGCATAACCTCTGAAAAGTCCAACATTGCTCTATGAATTCTGCATGGTAAGTAGGAAATGGATGTTATTTTTGTAAATCTCATCCTGAAATTTAGTGGAGATACAATGTTTAAAGCAGGATCAACCACGTCCTTTGCAAAAAGCTAGGACTCTACAAACTCATCATTCAGATAAGGAAAAAAAACATGATGCTTTATCTTTGTTTGGAGATAGCGCTTCTCTTGAGGATCTTTGCACATATGGACAGACAAAAGTCTGCACTGACCTGACAGTGTCTCTGGCCTACTAAGAAGAAATGAAACCATGTCCAAATCCCAAATCTGACTTAAATACGGTTCTTAACTCCTTCCCAAAGCAATGGTTCAATGGATGCTACAGTTCAGATAAAAATACTTTTGTAGATGAAAAGTGTAGTTGCTAAACTGCAAGTCTTTTAAAGATCCATAGATATATTCATCATTATGTGCCTCCACGTGAAGCGGCAGAGACGCTCTTGGCACCAACAAAAGACACTCTCGAAACCCAGAACCAGTCCTGAAATCACAGCAAGAACAAAGATTTATCTGTTCTATGTTTTAGAGTGGTAGAATGGTACAATTACTAGGGAGAGTAAGGGGTATCTCAAGAGTAAGAAAATCAAACTGTTTTACCTAAAGACAAAATAACCAGCAAATAACATAGCACAGGCTTTTTTCAAGTCAGTACATAAAACTGTTGAGTGTGCATAGAATATAGAAGCAACCAAAGGTACTCTTTGTACATCCTCTCATAGTTGTGAGTGTAAGGTCTGGGTATTAACCGCAGAGGCATAAGTGACCTACTGGTTCATATACAATTTTATGAATTCTTTTCCCAGAATATCTTTTGGAGGAGGCTGCAGGACTCAGCAGGGATTCAGAAATACCAGTTGCTATGGTTTTCCAAAAGCAACGTATTTGTGACGAGGCAGCAGAACGCAATATATACCAAAGATTCTGGAAGGTGGTGGAGAGTCTACAGAAGACCTGGGAGACTACTTCCAAAAGCAAGTGTGGATAGATTTATGTACCAAAGAACTCTGCTTGAGGGAGATGCTCATTACTGAGATGAGAGACAATTTCACTCACATCAGTTCCTTTAGGATTATACGCACTCTCCAAGCAGGATGATACTCTGGTTTTAAGACATTCTTCTCCTCCCTTATGTAACTGCGTAGAACTAAGATCTACAGGAATGCCAGGAACACCACACTCTGGTTAGCATCCCTAAGATGCCACTCTTTGGGTATCAAAAGTACAGGTGGGACCCGCACTATAACAACAAGCACTTCTCTTAGGAAAAAGGAACTGAGACTTAAATCATGATCTGATCTTTTTATTCTTCTGAATCAACAAACACTGATACAAGTGTAGCAACAGTCACCTGTGTCAATCTCTCTTTTCCAACAAACTCAGTGGAAAAACACTTTAGGTTCAATGACGCTTTCTAGATGGTGCCATTGTTTGTCCCTCTTAACTGTGGACTATGTGCCACACAAGGCCGATGATGTTCTCTGCCAGAAATGCAGCACATTCATGTTCTTTTGAGGAAAAGCAACTTTTATCATGAGAAACACAAAAATGCTCCTGACAAAATTAAGGAAATGTAGGCATATGCCTGAGGTCCAAGTCAGGAAAAGAACTGATCTAATTAGTTAGACATCTAAAGGATGCCCCAGTAGTAAAGTGGAAGGTGTGTAGAGAGGAACACTGAAAGGGTCATTTGAAAAAAGATTCTCCTCCCAAAAAATCCACAGTAAACCAGTATTTCTATGCTTTTAAGTGTATTATTTAACTTGTTTGAATTGGTAATACATGCTAATCATCTTAATGCTTTACAATAATATAGACACGTTTACTGTTTAATTTCTATAATTACAACTCTCAAACTAAGACTTTTTCCTGAAATTACTTTTTTTAATCATAAGTAACATGATATTCTAAAGACCTTTAAAGACAAAACTTCATTTTTCTACGTTTTATATAAGCTTCCCTTGAAATACAAGCTGTTTAGAGAAGTCGTAAAGGAGTGATATTTACTGCTCTTATGCCAGTTAAGGTTCCCTGCTAATAAACTGTTTTAATTAAACAAGATTCTCCTTTAATAATTTTTCACTGAAATGTCAAAGTAAAGCAAAGCTTATAAAACTCCAAGCTGATATCAGAACACCAAAAGGAGTGGGTTTTTTTCTCCCTATGAACTACTAGAGCCACCCCCATCAGAGAGTTTACAGAATCTAGTAAGAGAAGCCATGCCTTAAACCACAGGTGCTCTTCATTAAATGACATTTAATCATATATCTAGTTTCCCTGCTTCCCCTCAACCTTAAAATTGGGCTGAAACAGTATGTGTGATTCACATTTGAAGGAAACTGATTAAACAGATTAAAATGGAGCAAAACCAAATAAAACCTAGAGTATGTTGGGGATTATGTCTCAACTACTTTGTCATAAAAGCTGTCTTAGCAAAGATTTCCAAAGTTTCTAAACAAAAACCTTCGACACAGTCTCCCACAGCATTCTCCTAGAGAAGCTGGTGGCTCATGGCTTAGATGGGTGCACTCTTCGCTGGGTAAAAAACTGGCTACAAGGCCGAGCCCAGAGAGTAGTGGTGAATGGAGTTAAATCCAGTTGGCAGCTGGTCACAAGCGGTGTTCCCCAGGGGTCATTACTGGGGCCGGTCTTGTTTAATACCTTTATCAATGATCTGGATGAGGGTATCCAGTGCGCCCTCAGTAAGTTTGTGGGTGAGACTAAGTTGGGAGGGAGTGTCGATCTGCTTGAGGGTAGGAAGGTTCTGCAGAGGAATCTGGACAGGCTGGATCAATGGGCTGAGGCCAACTGTATGAGGTTTAACAAGGCCAAGTGCCGGGTCCTGCACTTCAGTCACAACAACCCCATGCAACGCTACAGGCTTGGGGAAGAGTGGCTGGAAAGCTACCTGGTGGAAAAGGACCTGGGGGTACTGGTTGACAGCCGGCTGAACATGAGCCAGCAGTGTGCCCAGGTGGCCAAAAAGGCCAACAGCATCCTGACTTGCATCAGGAATAGTGTGGCCAGCAGGAGTAGGGAAGTGATCATTACTATCATATCCACATAATTGTGCATCTTACTTTCAAATTCCTAAAAATATCTTAGACTAGGATTTTTAAAAGAGGCTGTATAGCTCAGATGTAGAAAGTACAATTAATTTTAATGGGATCTAGTTACTGGACTCACTTAGGATTTTTTTTTAAAATCCCAGCTACTGTAAGTAGTGAAAGAATGAATTATTTAACAATGATTGACATTTATATGTTGGGACTGCTACAGATTACTTTAACGGCTACAAAACATGTACTATGTAAAGCATGGCATAATAAGAATAAATTGCACAATTTATCAGCTTTAGTGTCGTACATGCTTCACTTTTCCAAGCACTGCAATGTGATTTACACAGGAACAAGAGATGACATTTTTTCAAATGGTACTGTTAAGTGTTCCTTTAAGTTTGCCCAGTTGAGCATGGCTCCTAGGTGACTGCAAAACTGCTAATCTTACCATTTACTTTCTAAGGAAGACAAGACATATCATTGAATACCTGGTTTGCTAAAGCCTAAATGCACAAAGGCTACATAGCTGGATACATATATATTTGTAATTTTAAAAATGGCTCCACAAAAATATTTCAGTAATACGTAAAATTTACATGAAGACTTATGCAACAAAACAATTTCCAAGATAATTTTAAATCAATTCTCAGCTGCAATCAATGAAACTATTTAGTAGCACAACTTTCTGTATGAACACCAAGAACCCTTCAGAACTCCCCTCCCCAATCTCCGATTTTATAGGATAACACAACCTTTGATAATTTCTGTGTTTTCAGGATCATCTGCAAAACTACAGATTGCTACAAAAGAATTAACATTCCAGTAATGACCTTTCACATATTTTTTTTTTTTAAGTAAACAGTTACCCCTCAGACTATTTTACAAATTAGTAAGCAGCTATCACCACACTTTAGAGATGAAGTTAACATTTATTTAAAGAGTATATTTGCTAGCACAGAGGAAAACAAGTGTTTCTATGACCAGAGGAATTTTAGGAGCCTGATTTTTTTTATGTGTATCTTTCTTGAATCTGATTGACCTTTGCATTGTCAAAGTAACAGATTTCCCTGAAGCTTTTATCACTGCTGAGTCATAAAGCATCTATTTGCAGAGTTCTCCACCATCCACTAAGACCAGAGCTCATACTGCAAGGATCACTAAAGGAGTCCCTCTCTACAGCCCAACTACCTTCTTTAGAAGTCAATCAGTAGTTTCAGGAATGACTACTGAAAAGTAAATACAAACTTTGCTTTTGCAGGCTCAAGAAAACACAGTATTCTTCTCAATGCTACAGCAATAGTCTATCTGTTCCAAATGACAAGAAATACCGTCAACTGAAAAATCCGATTAGCACATCGTTTATTACCATAGGCACTACAGTGGGTTAAAAATGTGGGAGAAATTCACACACTCCTCTTAGCTCCCTTTTTCTTTCATAATTTATCTTCCAAGGCAAAGCAAGTGGTTATACTCTCTCAACCAGCTTTCCTGGATAACATGACATGAAGATTTTATTATTCAACTCATCTCTGTTGATAGCACTGGTTTTGATTATCAAGTCTAACAAACTAAGCAAGCAAGCTCTCAGTTTAAAACTTTGAAACCTCTTTAAGAAAGCTATAGGCCTACTCATTAAAAACTAAAAGCTCAGACCAGGAGGTACAAAAAAGTAAGGCCACTAGCTGCCTAACACAGCCAAAAGGCTTAGCAAAGAACTAGAATTACCTACTTGCGTAACTTCCAGCACTACAGCATTCAAGTGTCTGTGTGTACATAAGACAAATGTCTGCTCCTCCTTGTTTCATTTCACCTTTCCAGATGTATTATTTGCTTGTGTATCAGTATTGTTACTACGGTTCCCAAGAAAGCCAAGTTAGTCACAGTTTAAAACTTTGTTTTCAAACTAGGAGACATAAGCTATAGAGTGAAGAAAACCTGAAGAAGCTACTTCTAAGATGAAACCATAGTGGTGCACACAATCACATGACTGAAAATTAGTTTTCATCAAAATTACTACAAACGATCTTAAGACAGCCAACTCCAAATAGTGGTTTTGGGGGTTTGATTTTTTTAGTCTCATGAAAAAGTATTTGCAACATACATTTTTTAGAGACTGTAGAAAAGTATCTATTGAAGGTTGGAATTATTTATATATAAACAAAGCAACTGAAATTCTTAGTAACTACAGCTGTGTTTGGTCAAAAAGAAAACTTCACATCTGCCAATCCATTTATAAGAGGCTGCAATATCAAAGGATTGGATATTGTGTTAGAGACTCCTGACGTTGTCCTATGATTTGCTGGTGTTCAGATTTCCTTCTATCCAGTAATTCCAAGTGATTTGGAATTTAAAACACACTTCACTTTCCAACACAAGTTGAATTTGATGAATATAACTTACTATGTACACAGGTGGTGTAGAAATATTAAAAATCAGCTAATAATGGTAATACTGAAGATGTAGAAGGCAGTTCTGTTTTCATTAAGTTACTCCTATTAATAAAGTATGTTTGAAAATAAGGCAGAGCTTTAAAAATACTTATTAAAATATGTAAGATTAAAGAAAGGAAAAAAAACCCCAACCACACCATTTCCAACACCACACACACACAAAAAATGTATTACTTGATGGAATCTTAAATGCTTGTCGTTAATAACTGTGGTCCAAGCAGTGCAACTTTCTAGTAATATCTCATCTAATCTTCCACTTTCCAGGACAGTTTACCAGTCTCCAGTTTAAATTAAACTGATGTTATGAATGGCTAAGTCCAAAATGATGTAAGCTATCTAAAATAGTTAGCTCCAATCTCTTATGTCATGCTCACCTATGTTTCCCTAGGGTCCAGAACATTCCCATATTAAAGCCATAGCCTACAAACAACTTATGAAAGAGAAATTTTATGAGTCCTCCACTGGAAGATCAAGCATTTCTGTACTGTTTTAAAAAAGAAACACTTAAGTTTTCTATGGAATAGTAAGTGAAAAACCCTGGGCACTTTTCCAAAGGTCAGAATTTTCTGCATTCTGACGTCAAAATAGCATAATGTAGAGCAACTTGATGACTGTAAATTATCAGTCAGCATTAAATCACAGATGTTTGTATGGCAAGCTTTATTTTTGTATAATTAGAAATTCGGATTTCAAAACTAACACTAGCAATAAAGAATGCTTTAAATAGCTGGAAAAGGGAAATGTTTACTGGTTACTTTACTATTACTTCACACAAAAAAATCTTTGCAACTGCTAAGATCTCTCCAGAAACCACTGCCAAGATAATTTGTACATAAAGTGATCTGACCTCCTTAACATAGCCTGGTTAGTATTTAGTATAAAGATGTGTTAAAAATGCAGGACAACAAAATTCTACTCTTTACACTATGTCTACCCAGGAATCACAATTCTACAATTAGCATTTCTTCCACTTAGGTATAAGGCTGTGACTTCAAAAAAGAAAACCAACCAACCAACCAAAAAAACAACTGTAGCTAGAAATGAAGAATAAGGAAAACAATGCATGAGTAATTTGTTGTAGTTTTCTCATTATCAAGACAGACAAGAAGAATCGTATTTCATCATCTAACTCTTGCATAAGGGGAGAAATACTTTTAACAAGATTTTATATAAAGATCCCAAGTTACATGTTCTGCTCCAGGGCCATCACTATAAAGAAAACAAAGCTGGGGGGCAAGGAAAGACTACAGGAAGCACTAGAAAACCAGCCAAGAATAGAGGAAGTAAGTTTAAAAAAATTGGGATGAAGAATGAATTAGAGATACCACAGAATGAATTACCAGAATAGGTCAACATCATTTTTTCTTCCACAATTATGTCTACCAAAAACCAAATAGATTAAACACATTTCTGGAAGACAGACAAAACCCATGTAGAACCTAATTAGAGCTCCCAATCAATGCATAATCCTGCTTTGCAAGGGCATGTGCCTACTGAGTTTCAGGCAATAGAGTTTCTTTGTTTCTCTTTGACAAGAGATTATTTTGTAAGTTTCCTCAAAGTCTTTTTCAGAAATTATGATCTACCATTTCTCAAATTATATATCTGCAACACCTTAAATAAATGAATACAGAGGAGAGTGGTATACATCTCCAATAAATATTTTGGAGAAGAAAGAAAAGGGGAAAAGAAATAGGGTATTCAACAGTAACTGTATGTAGGCACAATTAGCTGATTTCCCTGGGTTCTCAAAGCCATCAAATAGGTCCAGAAGAAGATTCAGAGTTAACAGTTGGATCAAGGTGCCTAGAAATAACTGTTGAAGGAACTTTTTTCTCCCATTAATATAAGGAAAATTGAAGGAGAACAAGAACCAGTATGAACTGATTATAACTAAGTTATAAGCTAATAAAACTAGACACACTTCATAGAATCATAGACTGGTTTGGGTTGGAAGGGACCTTAAAGATCATCTAGTTCCAATCCCCCCTGCCAAGGGCAGGGATACCTTCTACTAGACCAAGTTGCTCAAAGCCTTATCTAATCTGGCCTTTACTATTTTTACATAATAATATCTGATTATGACTACATGTCCAAATTTATAAAATAATCAACTGAAATATGTGAGGGCATAGATAATCATAAATTTGTATCCACCCTTTAATTACTGGCCAACTTTTTGAAAATGGAAAGTTGAAAACATTTATAATTATAATATAGAAGAGCACATTTTATATCCCCTTTTAAAATCATTCTTATTAACAATATTCTGATGAAATTATTAGTTTTCTCCTTAGCATCACAAATATCATTTCAGGAGAGCTAAGGAATTCAGAGTTTAAACAAGGTTTAATTCAATTAAGTTTCAAATCACCTGGATATCTTGTAGTAAATATGTGGTAATGAACTGCTGGTCTACAGTTTCCATCACAGTACACAATGATGGAGAACGCTGCTTCGCACTTGCAGCTGGCGTGAAATAATTTTGTTCATAGTCAGTACTAGTGTAAACTCAAGACTTGCATTACAGTAAAAACTTTCAGTGGAATAAGACAGTTAAGTACATTCTGGTATGCCTTTTAAGGACTGCTCACCATAACTAATTCTTCATTCAATTTGTGAATAAGCAACTGAAATTACTAGTACTAGACATACTGGACAGTGGAAAACAGAAGAGGAAAACCTACATACTAGTAGGCTTTTCTGAGGCTTTCCTCTTGTTTTCCACTGCCATATTCTGCTACACCGAGCTTCTGATTATTTTGTTTTCAACCTATCTGAAGGTGAACATACTCACAGTTCTACATAAGTTTAGGTTTATTTAAGGGTGGTCTGCTACAATCCCATTTTTCCCTGGCTGCGTGTTCTCATTCCGTCACTTCTGTCAGTGCTGAAACAAAACTGACTCCATAGCAAGTCTGCTAATCCAAGGTTAAGCTCTCCACCAAATGGCCTCGCTACACAGTCAGATGAAAGCCAGTGCTTTCTGATGCAAAACACGAAGCAGGAACAGCAAATCATGAAGAATGGCAGGACTGCAGCAGCCCTCAGTTCATACTGTCATGGAAATATTAAGTCTGTTTCACACTGCTAAAAATAACAGGCTATCACCTCTCCTCCACATCAAAAAGTTTACCATGTGTTACCTAGCAGTCACTCCCAAGAAGTTTGGCTGCTTCATTACCACACTGAGCTTCCTCTTTGATCATTTACATGATGTGCACTGTGAGAGACTTGCATCTGAACTGACAAGAACACATGTAATGCAGGAATTCCCTAAAAAGCTTTAAGGACAGCAGTGTCCTTTTTCTGCTACTGTATCGCTTATTAATTTCATAACTTTAATTGAACAGGCAGCAAACAATGGATTGCATGGCATGACCAACATTTCAACAGGGAGACTATAGAAAGTGGCACTGTATTCTCACTTGTGAAAGCAAAAATGTAAAACCAGCACACCATGCGGGAATGAATTCGAAAGAGCTATTCAGGGAAGTCAAACTTGCATGCAGAATTTATTGTGGCTTTTTAGATGGCTAAAACAAATGAAATCTTCTAATATCTTTCAGATTTGAAGCTTTTGCTAGTCGTAGCTACAGAGCAACAAATTATGTACAGCATTACTAGAATATCCACTTTTTTTTTTTTTACTAAATCTAAAGCACAATTAAGAATTCTTGGGTTTTTTCTACTCTATCAGGTTTTTGCTATGGCATTCACAGCACACAAAGTTCTCAAGAGTAAAAATGAAGACATCCTTCAGTTTATTTTAAGAAGCTGAAAATAAACCACAATGGAAATTTACAAATACACTTATAAGGAAGTTATTAGAAATTTACTTTTAGTAATAAAGAAGCCCCACCTCATCACACTTGCTGAAGGCAGTCTTTGTGAAAGAAATGCTTTTTACTTATCCAACTGAAAAATAAAACATTCTGCAAATACTGTTGCTCCTTCATTATATACTCGCCTGTTATATACAGAAATGTATTGTATATAGGAATGACTAAAAATAGAAATACCATCAAAATAACATCTCTAATAACAGGGAGTAAACAGAAGGAGGGCAGTTAGTAAGTACTTACATATCAAGCATCACTATGAAGAACCTCAATTTGTAAAAATCATGCAGTATACAGAACATTAAAACAGATGAAACACTAGAATGCCATTTTCTGCTGCTGTTTTGATTAGGAGTACAGCAAGCATTTGGAAGAAGAAAGTGTGTGAGTAAAATCATTGCATATTAACTGGACCACCATGTAAAAGACTCACTTCTTTAGCAAAGCAAGCCATTCAGTGTAACCACAAAATGCTTGTACTGTGTTTTTCTAACATCTCTTCACTATTTAAAGCAACAGATACCAAAGAAAATATTCTATCCCATTTAACACAGATTTTTTTGTTTAACCATTCATTGGGTCACATACATTTGTTGTAGCTGTCAGCACCACATCTTCATACAAAGCTTTGCTGATATTTTTGTTGACATGCTATGCTTCAAGACACTGAACATAAAGAAGAGTATCATGCTCCATGACACTTACAGTGAATAGTTATTTCATTCTTTTATTCAATGATTTTGTTCTTCATAGCAACAAGATGGCTAACATCATCTTCAAGGTGAAAAAGCAAATTCTGCTTCTCCAGACTTCCTTCCACTATTTACTTTATTCTTAATTCCTCTGCCTTCTATACAGAATACAAGTCCTTTGTTTCATAAACAATGTTATCTATTTTAATCTTTTGACAAAAAAAAAATATTCTTAAAAGTTTTTCCCAGTCCCATCTTTTGTCACAGCTGATACTGAAGGCAGCCATCATCAGCACAGGTTTTCCCCATTTTCTCCGTGATGTAGAATTCAGTTGCAATTTGGTAATGCTGATTTTATTGCACTACAAATAAAGTAAAATACGAGATCTTACAGTGTTAAGTTGCTTATTTTCCTCTGAAACCAGCCAGTATTTCTTATCTTATTGCCCTGGTTAACACATCTTCTAAGCATTCCGTTTTCTGCGCCTACTTTTACTTTTCTAGTACTGCCTTGCACTCAACCTTACTGGCCCCTCAGGCCAAAGTAAATTCACCCAATAGTAAAACCTTAGCTCAAGAAGATTCAATCAATCACTTTCAGCAACTGCTTGAGCCTCTTGGGCAATTTTCAGGTATTTCCACAGTTGTTCTCATTCTGATTTTTACTGCTCTATTATTTGCTAAGCATAACTATTTTCTCTCTGTTGTTTATGAAGATGTTTAGAGGCAAGAGTGTATGCTTTACTTCCTTTATTTCACAGTTTCACTAATTCAGACTTAAACAGCTTGCTGGAAACAGACCACAGTCGTAGTTGCGACTATGATACGGTTAAAAGGCAGTAACATAAGTTAATCCAGCACTCTTCAGGCCAGTTTGGTATTTCTGCTTTAACATTTGAGGCTTTGTAGCTCTGCAAAGTTGGTTTTGGTTTGTGGGTTGGTTTGTTTTTTGTTTTTTTTTAATTTCACCTGACAACAGGCAAAATTAATTTCCAACTTCAGTTCCTCCATACAGCAAGAATTACCCAAACTTTCCTCTCTTATTAAATGGCTTATTAGGTTTTGGTAATTTGGAGACTCTATGAATTTATGTTATAGATCATCTTGATGTGGAAACTGAATTCTAGTAACATCTTTATTTTGCATCCTTTCCTTACTCTATTTTTACAAACACTGAGATATCTATTACTAAACAGGATGAAATGCTTGAGAACACTATTGAAGACTGATGGTAATTGTTGTTCAATGCATAAAGCTGCTACCAAATACACAAAAATAACTATTATAAAATTGGTTGTTTGTTGACTCCCATCTACTTTAAGTGATAATTAATCTTAGTCCTTATTAAGGAATAATTATCTTTTATATAGCATAGTTTTATTTGTGTTTGAATTACCTTTAAAAAAAAAAATCATTGCAATTGACATTCATCTAGTCTAAGGATTTTGACACTATGAAATCAGTATTTCTACTGTATTTATTTTAATTAAGCTCAATGATTTTTTTTGTTTGTTTAAATGATACTTTCCTCCATACCATACAGCTAAATTTAAAGATATCCAGGACTGAATCACTGTTACAGGCAAGAACCAAATTAACAACAAACAAAATTAAACAATCTTCTATAGAAACATTATTTCCTACCCATCAAAATCTTAATATTCCGTTATTGTAGTGGCAAATGATATACACAGTTTCACAGGGAGCACCACTGACTAATACTATGTTGCAGCTGTCTTCAGACAAGATGGAGGCAGCAACCAAAGCCACAGGTACCTCAATGCAGGAAGAGTAATACAAAGAATTTGAAAAACACCGATTCCAGATCAAATTAGAATAGTTAACTAGAAGCCAGAAATATGATTTTTTTCCTCAGAAAGGAAGAATGTGGAGTCAAAAGAAAAAGGGGTAAAAAGTATTTGCCTGAAATCTGAATTCTGTTGAATGTGCCTCATCCTTTATAAAGACAGTCAATTCACAAAAGTGAATTAGTAATTAGAGAGCTGGACATCTGTATAACAAAAGGAATATCAAGAAAGCACATTCAGCTATAAGAGTTTATTCAACACTACTTAGAACACATAGAAGCCTTACATATTTCTAGCAGAGGAATTCAGCCCTACTGCCCAGGACCACAAAGAGTAATTTCAAACCCTTAATGACACTGTACTCGGTATGCTACACTTAATTACTATATATGTCCCCTTACACAGGCTCTGCATTTTTTCTTACATTCTGCAGTCCACAATCCAGAGCATCTTCTGCTTTTCCTTTGCAAAAGAACCACCCATCATTACTGAACTCTTGTGAATAACAAATAAACTCTCAAAGCTCTCACAATGAAGAGAGATCAGTAACCTATAGGATTCACTTTAGAAGGAGACATAAGGATGGTACAGCTCAATGTGATCCCAAAAGCCTGCAGACTGCTTTATTCTTCCTGTTTTTCTTCCGAGAAAAACATGAAAGAAGCAGTACCATATGATCTTGCAGGTCCAGATAATGACCAGTATCACACTGAACTATGGGAAGAGGAAAAGAATTAGTCCTACAGAACTTGAAGTACAGCCAAAATAAAAAAGTTTCATACCAAAGAAATGTAAATTAAATACAAAACAATAATTAAAAAAAAAAAATTAGCCTTTCTCCTTAGGGAGAAAAAATGGCTCGTTCAGCCAGTCTGCAAGTCCTTTTCATTTCTAAAGATAAACTGTTTGACTACACCACCATCTTGGTAAAAATCCAAAAGCAAGTGGAAAGGGAAATTAATAATTCACATTCACAAGAAAAGAAATCACTAGTGATCCAGATTCATAAAGATGAAAAGAAATACACTTTACTACTGAAATAGTCTCTGTTCACCCAAGTGCCTTCAAATGGAAATCCATTTTAGAAATATGCCTATTTGTGCACTGTTGCTATAAAAGGTAATTAGGTTTTTTAATATCTTGAGTGTAAAAATAACTGATTATTCCAAGACATGAGTAACTCCTTCCCAACTCTAACACTAGCTTGCTTTTCTGAAAGGTATCTCAGAGGACCAAATCATTGCTACTACATGGCAAGAATGAGACTGAATTTTCTCTCCTACATAGCCTTAAATTTTATTCAAGCTGGATGGAGAAAAAACAGAAATACATTAATATCTTTTTATCAATTTTAATCCCCTGACATTTATTTGGAAAACAGTAATAGTTACAGGTATTCTGCAACATGAAATGGAATTTCCTATTTTCCATTCATACATTTTAGAGTATCTTCGGAATCTTCCATCATCCACAATTTCCCCCATCTTATTATAATTAGCTAGGATTTCTTTCTTTCCTCATGCTTACCCTGATTATTTAAAGGTTTATGGCTTCCTTCATAGAAGTTTTCCATTCATATCTTTAAATCCTAAACCAGAATTTTTCACCTCTCCAACTGCCTGAAACCGTAATTTGATTAAACGGCCGTTGTTGGTACTAATTGAACAGATGCAATAGGTAGTACAAAAGACAAGTTTACCTATATAAACTAATTAATTAGTACTACGCATGCCTGTTTCAACAAGACATAATTTTCAGAAATGAGAGCCAACAGACCTTTAAGTCTTGTGCATGCAATAAGCAGCACCCAAATCTCTTATGCCAACACATATATATAGATATATATAAAAAGATGTTAATGAAATGAACTGACAAAGTGTTTTTCAATTGATGCTATATTTGGACAACAGCTAGCCCTGTGCTGTTGTTTTTTGCTAAACGGGAAAAACTATTCTGTAATCAGGATTATAGAGCTCCCCCAACTGATTTAGTTACTAAATGAAGCAGAATATTTTCAACACAAAGAGCTGGCTGACAATATCACAATGAAAAACTATTAATGTATTCCTTCTTTTTGGAGGCTCAAAGCACACCCATCCACCAGCTCTAGAAACCAAGCATAACACATACACTGCGGAAACATGTTAGTACTTCAGACATTCTGAGGTTTTGTGACCTAACAGGTCATCTTGAACATGACCCTTCAGTCAATAAAAGGGAGCTAGCAGAATCAACGGATGTTTGACCAAATTAAATCTGTATCCCACAGAAGTTTGAGTTGTGTGTCTTTTAAACTATTTGCTGCATAGCTGTTACAGAATGAACATAAGGGCTTCAAGTTTTGCCCATATAAAGTCTTTTTCTTATTACCATTTCTAATCCTGATTATAAACTCAACCCTAATGTGCTCGAGATCTCATTAGTAAATGAATAAATTCTGAAGATGTACTTTCTCTAGTTGTCTTCTGCTTTTAGAAACTGATAATGTTCAATGTGAAGAGGTCTAAATTACATTTTTTTCATCTCTTGTGCTTACTATTTTACCATATTTTGTTAATTCAAAAATCATGTCTGCCTCCTGATCTTTGGTAACTTTTATGTGTTCTGAATAAATGGGCTTATGGCATGTGTCACCACAAGTTTCCTCACAGTCAGCATCTATTAGCATACACTAAGCACCCAAAATCACTAGGCCATTTTAATACCACTGACTACCTTCCTTCACAAGATAATATCAATTTTTCCTCATGACATGGAAATTTTTTCCTCCACTGAAAAAGGTATTATTTATTTTTATAATTTTATAATGGCACAAAAGTGGTGGTAAAAATCAGCACAAGACAGAAGTTAATGGCATGGGATGCACTATACAGCCAGGCTGAGTCACCTTGCTTTGAGTGAGAATACAGAGCAGATCTAAGAGAAGGGCTCTCATAGGGTAATTCTGGTTCCTGTAAAAGGCTTTAAGTCATCTGGCTGGGCAGAAGGCAGTTTATATTATCAAGAAATGAGAAAGACATCCCATTTTCCAGTTTCACTATGTTTATTTTTCCCTAGTATATTGACAGCAAAGTTTTTTGATACTGTGTTCCTGAAGGGTTTTGTTCTTTTAGGAAGGTGTTTAATGAGATGATCCAAGAAAACATGTCTTCTTTTCTTAAAGTATCAGAATCATCTTAAAGCAAAACACAAAAGCATGTAATATTTCCCCAGCTTTAAAGTGAAGCATCCTTATACTGAAAGAAGGTGTGAAAGGTAGTGTTTGTAACAGTTGAACATTTCTTTTTAAAGGCGATAAGAATTTCCTGCATTTATATCTAATACAGGCAAAAAAAACCCCAACCATCTCTTAAGAATATTATTTTGTTCTGAGGAATAATTTGATCTGGGATGAGATATTATAAAGATAACTCAAGTATTACAAAATAAAATCTAAACTTCATTTTAGGATGCCGGTCTGCAGGCTTACTCTTACTGCTGCAGTATTAATTAATTGTATTTCAGAAGTAACTTCTGGAAATGGAAATCAAAGAATTGCATACAAATACTTACTGCAGGTATCAGTAACTTTTTTACTTCTTCAACAGCCCTCTTCAGTTTAATTTCTGCTCTGTTCTGAGCATCCTCCACAGTGATAAGTACATGTAAATCTTCATTCAGGTGTTCCCAGTTGGGCTTGCCTCGGTTCTGTTCTTCCTAAAAAAATGGAAACATGGAAGCTATGAAGCACTGTTACATTCTGTATAAAACACCAACTCAATTCTGTGAATAGTACGAACTATTTTCAGCAAGATGGGAAAAGATTTCTTCATACTGTGGAGACTGTTTTATTTTCTGTGGTTACTTAGAAGAACTTAGACCTCAAAATATCTTTTTGGGTATTTCCTTAGTGTTTTGGAACCTCATACTTTTTTTTTCTAAAGACTGCAAAACTAATATGATTTCTTAGACTACGTTTCCTAACCAAACAAAGGAACAAGAACAAGAAGCACTACAAACACAGCATTGCTGTCAATATTCTTTAGAGTCTTTCAAGGGCTAAACAGACAAAACATACCAGTGGTTAAGCAACCTAATATTTTCAAGAAAAGTGAAACAGACACCACATATAGAAACTCCACTGGAATCACTCCAAAGACAAGAGAGCAACTCTTCAGTGTTAAAAATAGCTTTTAAACACTCATGAAGAACAGGTTCAAGAATCAAACATTACAAAAGGAAAAGAAGTTGCAATTTTCATAGCAGAGCTACATGTACTGGATGAAGGGCAGAGAAGAAGAGATGACAAGGCTTCAACACTGAAGTCACAGAAGAGCATGTAACAAGAGTATCACCATTACACAGGTACTCTGTTACATCAATAGCATTAGTAATCCCAAAGATAAATCCCAAAGTAACATTTTCAGAAAGGGAGGACATGCTAAACAAAACACATTTCAATGTAAACATTTTTAAAGAACAGATCTAAGAAAATTTAAGTAACACATTCATTCAAGTATCCAGTCTTTGAAAAAACAAGATAATTAACACAACACAGAAGAAACTTTCCAAATCTGTTTTTACTGAACAGTGAAAAAAGTACCTAAATTTACTAGAAACATACTTTAAAGTTGACAATATTTAAAATGTAATAAAATAAGTAAAAAAATAGAGGGTGAGGTGGTGGTGTTACATGAGAAAGGTTTATTTGAACATGAATCTAAATAAAGTCCCACATAAAAGATAAACACTTATTTAAAGTTTAAAATCCTGGGCATAATAAAAGAACCTCCTATTTGTAAGAAAAACATTTGTGGCTTAACCACAATTCACATTTTAAAAAAAATTAAGGCAAGCAAATTGCAAATGTGTCTTTTCCCCCAAATTTCATTAATAGTCTTTCAGGAAATCACACATGCAGAGGAAATGTTTGAAGATTTAATACCAACAAATACCTGCAGTACTTTATATTCATATATACCTGAGGGAGCACTGTTCCTTAGAATGCTCTATCTTTAAATCATACACAATGGTCAAGAAGGGACCTTAAAGACTAGTTCCAACTCCCCTGCCATGGGCAGGGACACCCTCCACTAGACCAGGTTGCCCAAAGCCCCATCCAACCTGGCCTTGAACACTTCCAAGGGATGGGGCATCCACAACCTCTCCAGGCAACCTGTTCCAGTGCCTCAACACCCTCACAGTAAAGAATTTCTTCCTTTTACCTATATCTAATCTTAATCTANCTCAATCCACTCTTTGCCCAGCCTCTCGTGCTTGGGATTGCCTTGACCCATGTGCAGGAGCTTGCACTTGGCCTTGTTGAACTGCATGCGGTTCACACAGGCCCACATCTCAAGCCTGACAAGGTCCATCTGGATGGCATCCCTTCCCTCCAGCGTGTTAACCACACCACACAGCTTGGTGTTGGCAGCAAACTTGCTGAGGGTGCACTCGATTCCACTGTCCATGTCACTGACAAAGATGTTAAATAGTGCCAGTCCCAATACTAACACCTAAGGAACGCCACTTGGCACTGGTCTCTGCTTGGACATCGAACTGTTGACCACAACTCTTTGAGTGCGACCATCCAGCCAACTCCTCATTAGAGAGAAGGACATCATGAGGGACAGTGTCAAATGTTTTGCACAAGTCCAGGTAGATGATATTTGTCACTCTTCCCTTGTCCACCAACGCTGTAACCCCATCATAGAAAGCCACCAAATTTGTCAGGCATAAGTTACCCTGAGTGAAGCCATGTTGGCGGTCGCCAGTCACCTCCTTATTTTCCATGTGCCTAAGCATACTTTCTAGTAGCATTTGCTTTGTGATCTTCCTGGGTACAGAGGTGAGACTGACCAGCCTGTAGTTCCCCAGGTCTTCCTTTTTTGCCCTTTTTAAAAATGGGGGTTGTTTCCCCTTTTCCAGTTGGTGGGGACTCCACTGGACTGTCACGACTTCTCAAATAGGATGGACAGCAGCTTTGCAGCTTCATCCCTCAGGACCCATGGATGCATCTCATCAGGTCCCATGGACTTGTTTGTGCACCTTCAGGTTCCTTAGATGGTCTCAAACCTGATCTTCCCCTACAGTGGGCAGTTCTTTGTTCTCCCAGTCCCTGCCTTTGCCTTCTGTGACACAGGCAGTATGGCTAGGGCACTTGCTGGTGAAGAGGGAGGTAAAAAAAGTTGTTGATACCTCAGCCCTTCTCCATATCCCAGGTAGCCAGGCCTCCCATTTCCTTCCAGAGAGGGTTCACATTTTCCCTGACCATCTTTTTATCACTGACGTAAAGAAGCCCTTGACAGATTTAATGCTATCAGGGCTTTAGCTTTCCTAACCTGGATCCCTGGCTGCTCGGACAATTTCTCTGTATTCCTCCCAGGCTACCTACCCTTGCTTCTATCCTCTATAGGCTTCATTTTTGTGTGTGAGTTTGTCCAGGACCTCCCTGTTCATCCATGCAGGCCTCCCGGTGTTTTTGCCTGACTTCCTCTCTGTTGAGATGCATCACTTCTGAGCTTGGAGAAGGTGGTCCTTAAATACTAACCAGCTGTCTCGGGCCCCTCTTTTGTCCCATGGCACTCTACCAAGCAGATCCCTGAAGATGCCACGGTCTGCTCTCCTGAAGTTCAGAGTAGTGAGCTTGTGCAGGCTTGCACCCTCCTCGCTGCCCTGAGGATCCTGAACTCCACCATTTCATGGTCACTGCAGCCAAGGCTGCCCTTGAGCTTCACATCCCTCACCAGCCCCTCCTTGTTGGTAAGAGCAAGGTCCAGCATGGCACCTCTCCTTGCTGGCTCCTCTATCCATTCAGCACTTTAAGTCTGAAATGTTTTGTGGAACAGACAAGGATAAAAATGGGGCAAAAACAGAATCATGAGAGATATATGAAAAATTTACGTAACAGAATCAGTACTTTGAAGGAAATTTCACTAATCTTCATGTAATGTGCACATATGGACTACACCATACTATCAGCTGCAGTGATTATTTTTTTTAAATATTATCTTAGCCAACTTTCCAAACAATGGTGGTTGTGAAAATAACTGTGAATTTCAGAAGCTGAAAAAAGAGAGAAAAATAAACCTCATTTACAAAACAGAACCTGACGCAAAGTGCAGCTGAGTTATAACATGTTCTCTGCTGTAATTTAATCTTTGAAAGAACTATCTACCACAAGGTATTTGCAGATTATTTCACTCAATCATGATCAAAACTCCACTATTACTGTTTAAACANGGGGGGGAGGGGGGGGGAAGGCAAGAGAGACAAACGACAAGGAAAGGTGTCTTTTAGGTGTCCTAAAAGAGAAGGAATGCCTAAATGCAGTTTTAGCTATCATGCGATTAAATGGCATGCTTATACATAGTGTGGGCAAATGTAAAGGGGCCTTACTGTGCTGCATCTATTTCTTTCATAATGAAAATAATATGGTGCCAAGTCTCAAAAACTTGGAAGAGTCGGAGGAGTTACCACTTGTCAGCCACAAAAAAAAAAAAAAAAAAAAAAAGGCAAATTATTATAGAAGATGANCATTTCATGGTCACTGCAGCCAAGGCTGCCCTTGAGCTTCACATCCCTCACCAGCCCCTCCTTGTTGGTAAGAGCAAGGTCCAGCATGGCACCTCTCCTTGCTGGCTCCTCTATCCATTCAGCACTTTAAGTCTGAAATGTTTTGTGGAACAGACAAGGATAAAAATGGGGCAAAAACAGAATCATGAGAGATATATGAAAAATTTACGTAACAGAATCAGTACTTTGAAGGAAATTTCACTAATCTTCATGTAATGTGCACATATGGACTACACCATACTATCAGCTGCAGTGATTATTTTTTTTAAATATTATCTTAGCCAACTTTCCAAACAATGGTGGTTGTGAAAATAACTGTGAATTTCAGAAGCTGAAAAAAGAGAGAAAAATAAACCTCATTTACAAAACAGAACCTGACGCAAAGTGCAGCTGAGTTATAACATGTTCTCTGCTGTAATTTAATCTTTGAAAGAACTATCTACCACAAGGTATTTGCAGATTATTTCACTCAATCATGATCAAAACTCCACTATTACTGTTTAAACAATTCAATTTATTATTATTATTATTTTTAATCTAAAGCAGGAGTGAGTTGTTTTCTTTTAAGATGATGACAAGCTATATTAATACGAGGTAGTACAAAGTATTATGTTACAGGTATGATGAATGAGAGAAGGTTCCTAAACCAGCAGAGGGCAGAGCAAGAAACAGGCTGCTACCACCGACTGAAGGTGAGCTGACACAACACTGGAATGTGAAAGGTACCAATTACTAACACATGAGATGCGTGATCATCTGCACCATTGTAGTATGGGGGGGGGGGGGGGGGGGGAA